>APFE031357865.1:185898-250497 GCA_000404065.3 Pinus taeda
ATGTTTATGCAATGAAAGCTGTCGTATCGACACTCTTTCGTGTGATGTCTTTCCCTCACAATGGAAATATTGTGACTGTAGACCAGCTTTCGTTCCCTAGTCTTGTTTCAACTACTGATAATATGACAGCCCTAAATGTTCATGATTATAAAGTGGTATCTACCCCGCCATGGGTTAATTATGTGGCAACTGATCCCATGTTTTCAGTTACCGATGTAAGTGAGCCTCTCACTTTTTGCTCATCTTCCTTTGATTTAGATTCGGTAATTGACATGGAAAACTCTATGGGATTATTTGAACGCGATGTTCTTATCCCTTTTGAGTCCCTTGACATGTGTTCTTTCCAGAGAACTATTCTTCCTTCTGATGAAGACCTCTTGGAAGCCATGATCAAGGTGTGTCCATTGACATTTATTTCTTCCAGTTGGAAGCCATGATCAGTGGCCGCGAGGATAGTTTGTTCCTGTCTCAACCTCGTTAAAAAATGAAATAGGGGAATGCGAGGATAGTTTTTTCCTGTATCAACCTCGTTAAAAAATGAAACAGGTTGTAGCGAGGATAGTTTGTTCCTGTCTCAACCTCGTTAAAAAATGAAATAGGGTTAACGAGGATAGTTTTTTCCTGTATCAACCTCGTTAAAAAATGAAACAGGCTAACACGAGGATAGTTTTTTCCTGTATCAACCTCGTTAAAAAATGAAACAGGCTAACATGAGGATAGTTATTTTACTAAGTCAACCTCATTAAAAAATGAATCAGCTAGATTTTAGGATATATAGGTAGATTGTAGAAAGTAGGATTTTGTGAGGACAGTTCCTGTTACTGAGTCAACCTCATTAAAAAATGAATCAGGTTAGAGGACAGTTCCTGTTACTGAGTCAACCTCGTTAACAAATGAATCAGGTATGAGGATAGTTCTTTTCTTGTGTCAACCTCCTTAAAAATGAAACAACTCCCTTTTCAAGGTAAATAGTGAAAGTAAACCTTCATTCCATCCATCTGATTAAATGCAATGAAGCCTCAGGGGCATGTACCTCGTTTTGCATCATACTGGGGGCATGCGAACTTTTTGAGCATAGTTCCTTGTCTTGTGTCAAGCTCGTTAAAAAATGAAACAAGGATAGGTTAGGTAGGTCGATTGTGTACAGTAGTCACGAGCATAGTTCCTTATCTTGTGTCAAGCTCATTAAAAAATGAAACAAGGATTTTAGAGCATAGTTCCTTGTCTTGTGTCAAGCTCGTTAAACAAATGAATCAAGGTTTTTAGCGTAAATTTTTTGTTAGGTAGATAGTAGAGAGTAGTTATGAGCATAGTTCCTTGTCTTGTGTCAAGCTCAGTAAAAAATGAAACAAGGGTTTTGAGGATAGTTCTTTTCCTGTGTCAACCTCACTAAAAAATGAAACAACTCCCACAAGTCTTTCCAAGATCTTGAAAGTAAAGCTTCATTCCATCAACCTCATTGAATGGCAATGAATCTTGGGGGGCATGTACCTTGATTTGCGTCATTATGCTGGGGGCATGTGAACTTATAACAAGCATAGTTTTTCGTTTCAAGCTTGCGTAAACATGAAACCGAATCCGAGCATAGTACTTTTCCTGTGTCAAGCTCGCTAAAAAATGAAACAAAACCTCCTCTAATTGAGTCGAGAGTTTGACTAGACCTCATAGATGTTAAGTTGTTAGTTCTTTCAGTCTTTTGCATAGTTTTCTTATAGTTTGAGGTCAAGTCTTTCCAATGATCCCGTAACTCAACGTTGATTTCATCCAATTGGTTGAATGAAATGAAGCTGGTGGGAGCATGCGCTCTAGCAGTTATGCTTAGGGGGCATCAAGCACAGTTTTCTCTCTGTTTCAAGCTTGTGTAAAAATGAAACTTCGAAGCATAGTTTTTCTTTGTTTCAAGCTTTTGTAAAAATGAAACCTATCTTGAGTCAATTCCGGTTATTTTCAAGACTCATTAAAACTCATGAAAATCCCGAGATTATTTTTAGGTTAGTTATTTCAGTTTTTACATAATTTTCTTGTAGTTTTAGGTCAAGTCTTTCAAATAATCTCGTAGAGTACATTTTTATTATTTTTTCGAACTCGTTAAAACTTACGAAAAAGTGAAACATCAGAGTCACCTTTTAAGCCCTTTTCTGACTCCTAAAAAATGAAAAGATTGCCGAGTGTTTCTTTTACACTCGTTAAAACGGAATTAAAAGACGGTCCCCTTATAGCCCTTTTCTGACCGTAAAAACAGGGAAAGATTGCCGGATTTTTTCGTTTCAAATTCGATATTGGAAATAAAACGACGTGTCCTTGATCGCTTTTTACTTTTCAGGTCAAAGACACTAACTATGAAAATATCCTTGGTCGCAAGATCAAGCGGTTCTCCTAGGTATTATTTTATACTTTTTCGGGCTTAGGAGACACAACTTTGCGAAAAAGTTCAATCTGGAGTCTTCTAAGTTTTTCAGACTCTCTAAATATGAAAAGCGCCGAGTTTCTCCTATACTGGACTCGTTAAAATTTCACAGTAAAGGACCTGTTCTATTAAAAACAGGAACGGACCACTCCTTCTTAGGGTTCGCATCAAAAACTAAGTTGGACTCATCCGAAGGATGAGCTTACAAACAAGCATATGTTATCCTCCTCAAGCTTGTAAAAAATAAAGAGGTACTTGCCAGAAATGGTTGGGGAAAAAATGAGAAGAATGAGCCTATTTGATATCTTTTTCTCTCAAGAAAAACCTTACTACCACTCTTGAACACGACACTTATTCGTTCACCTGGGTTGGGAAATCCTTTACCCTCACAGTTGACCAAAATCATTGACATTCTTTAGCCGGGTTATGGGAGTCGACTTTGAGTCATTCGTCACTAAACCATCTGTTGTGTCGTTATGTGTTCAAGAAGTCTGTAAACAAAACATTCAAACCGCAAAATACCTATCATCCATTGTGTCATCCTTGAGTCAGTCCTTGCAGCAACATTTCTTCAACTTGAACTATGATTTCGTGTTGTGGGCTTGCCTGCGACGGGTCGCTTTCTATCGACATCAGCACATTTTCTAGAGAGTTGACTTAGAAATCGTCAGTACCTTGGAGTCTGCATGCATCAATGGCAGGTTTCTCGCCTTCGACGTCAGTTTTCATCATTGACTTGCGATCGAAGGATTCCATGAAATGTTCGACACGACTCATTCATTCACATCTCATGGATTGTGCTGGGTACTTTGAGAACCATTGACATTACTGGTGGTCTCTCTCACGCTTGTTAATAGTTTACATCATTGACGGTAATCAAGTGGTTTCTACCATGTTCGACATCGACTCATTTATTCGCATGGCTAGAATCGTACCAATTCGGGAACAGAAATGAAGACCCTGGATCTAGTTTCCACCATCCAGGCTACGAGGAGTTTTGTATGAGGCTGCGAGGAATGTTCGAATGTGGAAGGTTGAAGGCATTGACCCCTTTCTCACCAGAATTCAACATGTATGGGATGAGCTTGCAGCTTTAGGATAAGCACCCCAAGATACAAATCTTGTGCTATTGGCCTTCAACAGTGTCACTGAGGAATGAGAGACCTTCATCCTGGGAGTTCTGGGACAAGATCAGTTACCTGGTTGGGACTGGATTCAGGAAGATCTTCAACAAGAGGAGATGAGGCAAACTCTAGTAAAGAGCTCCATTAATGGTAGTAGCAGCAAAGGGTCAAAGGGTGTGAAGGAAGAATAAAATGTGGCACTTGCATAAAAGATGAAAGCAAAAGGTCCCTTTCAGGGACAAGGCTCGCAGGGAGAGAAGAAGAATAAGAAGAAGGATATATCCAAGATTAAGTGCTTTAGGTGTGGTGAGTTTTGCCACTACAATACTTAGTTTCCTCAAAGGAAGAAGGAAAAGAAGGAGAAGTAGGATCAAGCTAAAAATCAGTGGAGATAGATCAGTGGTCCTCCAGGTTGGAGGAACAATTCACTTTGTATGCAGCTATACCTCAAGGAGAGGCGGGGATACATCAAGCTCTAGACTATAAAGTTGTGTAGAGTTGGGAAGGGTCCACAGAGGAGAAACAATTACAATTTAATCCTCACATTGATAAGTACCCTTGATACAAGGGCCAACAAGTATTCAATAGAAGGAGGATCAATGTCATGTGGTGCATTCAATTCCAGAGTGACAATTGTAAACTAGTTGGAGCTAGATGCTGAGGAGTGCATTACAGTGTTGATATCAGTACATGAGGCACAATGTAGAGTCAACATCACTACACATTTATTAGTGGACAATGCAGAGGCTAGTAGCAATCAGAGACTTAGGAGATAGTTGCAGCACAAAAACACAGTTGATTCAGTATTTTGGATGCTTCTCAGTTGTAGTAGTTGTAGTAGCAACAACAATAGTGGGAGGGAGTGTTAATTGGGTTGTAGTGCAGATGAAAATTTGGCAGCAGTACAGGATGTACAGTGAAGTGTCAATAACAACAAAAATGAAACATGGTTCAACTATAGTCAGTGGTTGATGATTAGCGCAATGGCTGGTGGATAGTAGCAGTCAACTACAATTGTTAGACATCAATAACATGTATGGAGGATGTTATGGAGATAGTTGGAGAACATCTTCCTCGCTGTGAGGGTGTCTTAGTTTTTGTAGCATCAAATGGTGTTCTCATCTTAAACTTTGTGGAGAGGCTACAACACAGGAGATCTCTAAAACCCTAAAATAGTTTATGGAAATTCCACCTAGAGATAAATCAATTAAAGTAATTGACCATCATTTAACTTAGGAAAACTAGCTAATTAATAGTAATTAATTGAGAAAGGTGAAAATTCTCTAGAAGCTCACATGGATCGACTTAGAAATGATCTTACTATTGATTAAGTTTTAATCTTGGTCGTTGAAGCCTCAATTGGAGAATATGAGAAGAGGTTGATGGGAAGATGGAGAACACACTAGTGGCAGGTACTCCATGATCTAGACAATTAAATTTTCTAGTGTAGATTATTCAACAGGAGAGATTGAGTAGCAGGTGGCAGAGGGGCACAGTAATAAAATTACGAAAGAGATTCCAGTTTTGGAAGAGTTAGGAGAGGAATCTCTATTATTTCTCTAGGAGGATGCGCAATGCCTCAAGAGGGGCAGTTCAATTAAGCCAACAGAGAGGTTGATTCGAATTCTAGTGGCTGGGAAAATTTCCAGGGGGCCAGGAGAATCACTTCCAAAGGAAACATTAGGCTATACGTCATCATCAGAGGCAGTTTCTGGGTAACACAAGTGGGGTTGACACAGAGGAAACACAAAAGTGTTTGAAAGATAGTTTTGAGATTCAGTTTGTTGCGGGATTTCTTGGAGAAGTGCGTAATTTGCCTCAATTTATTTTTCGAGTGTTTCTCTTAGATACAAATTCCAGTTTCGTATCATTTTATTGTACTCATAATTTTTGCTGCTACATAATAATAAAACCGTCATTTCTGCACCAAATTTCCCACATTGGTTATTTTTCAGGGACAATTGTCCAAAAACAATGGTTTCATATTTTATGTGTGTGTGCTAGCATTTATCAGTTTCCAACATTTTAGTTCCGTAGCATAATTTTTATTTGTGAAGAAATTGTAGTGTGAATAATTCGTTATTTTTCCATAAACAAAACAAATTGCACAATTAATTTATGAGTTAGAAGAATTATTCCTAGTTGCTGCATTTCAATGATTTTTCACATGGTATTAGAGCAAGTTTGATGAACATGAGGCTCAAAGGAAAATAGGGAGAATTTTGTGGCACAAAGGGAACTACAACACAAAATTTTCAAGGGCTATGCAATGCCTAGCCAGACAGTGCGAATTGCTAGACAGGGGGTCGATTTTCTAGTTGCAGAGTGTAGGAAAGTTCGATTTATTCGGGCAAATGATTCCAGCAAGAAGAAGTGAGCAACACAATATTTTCACTGAGCATATTTTTTGTCTGGGTGCAAAGGCTTTTGCAATAGTTTGCAGTAGCAAAATCAATGCTAGGTGGAAGAGAAATTGCACTCACAATGGGAGTTTCTCTCAGAGGGTTTCTAGTTTTAGAAATCCATATATATATATATAGTAGCATACATATTTTCTCACTCCAGTAAGGAGTGTGAATAACAATACTAGTAGCCAAACAGGTGAAAGAGGGGGATTTCCATCCCAGTTCCAGTTTTTGCAGAGATGGATTAAGCAAAACTTTGAGATCATGATATATTAGAGGGTGCATAAACTATTGTACTTGGAAGGCTAGGATGTTGTTCTTGCTAGATGAGTATGTTATAAATATGTACGCTGAACAAGTTGTTTCCATTTCTAGAAATGCATACCAACTAGCTAATTACAATAAGAAGATTCCAGGGCAAAGCGGTTGATTCCCAATGGTGTTCAAGATCATATTGTCTCACATGTGGCGGCCAAGAATATTATCAAAGAGATGTGGGATGATATTTCCTCACTATATCAAAATGCTTCTGAGTAGTGGAAGATGTTCCTCACGGAAAACCTGAGGAATGTTCGAATGCAGAAGGGTGAAGGCATTAACCCCTTTCTCACCAGAATTCAAAATATATGGGATGAGCTTGAAACTTTAGGAGAAGTGCCTCAAGATACAAATCTTGTGCTATTGGCCTTCAATAGTGTCACCGAGGAATGGGAGACCTTCATCCAGGGAATTCTGGGACAAGATCAGTTACCTCGGTGGGACTGGATTTGAGCATATCTTCAGCACGCGGTAATGAGGAAAACTCTATTAAAGAGCTCCATCAATGGTAGTAGCAACAAAAGGTCGAAGGGTGTGAAGGAAGAACAAAATGTGGCCCTTGCATCAAAAGGGAAAGCAAAAGGTCCCTTTCAGGGACAAGGCTCATAGGGAGAGAAGAAGAATAAGAAGAAGGATATATATAAGATCAAGTGCTTCAGGTGTGGTGAGTTTGGCCACTACAATACTCAATGTCCTCAAAGGAAGAAGGAAAAGAAGGAGAATCAAGATCAGGCGAAAAATCAACCGAGATAGATTAGTTGTCCTCTAGGTTGGAGGAACAATTCACTTTGTATGCAACTATACCTCAAGGAGAGAGGTGAGGAGACATCAAGTTCTAGACTCTAGAGTTGTGTAGAGTTGGGAAGGGTCCATAGAGGAGCAACAATTACAATTTCATCCTCAGATTAATCAGTACCCTTGATATAGGGTCCCACAAGTATTCAGTAGCAGGAGGATCAGTGTCATGTGGTGCAGCCAATTCTAGAGTGACAGTTGTAGACTAGTTGGAGTTAGATGCTGAGGAGCGCATAATAGTGTTGATGTCAGTACATGAGGCACAATGTAGAGTCAACATCACTGCAAATTTCTCAGTGGACAATGCAGAGGCTAGTAGCAATCAAAGACTCATGAGATAGTTGCAGCACAAAGACATAGTTGATTCAGTATTTTGGATGCTTCTCATTTGTAGTAGTTGCAATAGCAACAACAATAGTGGGAGGGAGTGTTAATTGGGTTGTAGTACAGATGCAAAGTTGGTAGTAGTACAGGTTGTACAGTGAAGTGTCAACAACAACATAGATGCAACATGGTTCAACTATAGTCAGTGGCTGATGAATCAAAGTTAGCGCAGTGGTTGGTAGATAGTAGCAGACAAGTACAATTGTTAGACGTCAATAGTGTGTATGGAGGATGTTATGAAGACAATTGGAGAGCACCTTCCTCGTTGATAGGGTGTATTAGTTTTTGTAGCATCGAATGGTGTCTAGTCTCAAACTTTGTGGAGAGGCTAAAACATAGGAGATCTCTGAAACCCAAAATCCTTTCTGGAAATTCCACCTAGAGATAAATCAATTAAATTAATTGACAATAATTTATTTTTTTCCGTAGTCTAACTTAGGAAAACCAGCTAATTAATAGTAATTAATTGAAAAAGGTGAAAGTTCTCTAGAAGCTCACATGGATCGAATTAGAGATGATCTTATTTATTGATTAAGTTTTAATCTTGGCCGTTGAATTCTCAATTGGAGAATCTAAGAAGAGGTTGATGGGAATATGGAGAAGACAAAACTAACAGATACTTAGTGATATAGATAGTTCAATTTTCGAGTGCAGGTGATTCAGTAGGAGAGATTGATTCAAAGATCGAGTAACAGGTGGCATAGGGGAAAAGTATTGGCATTATGGAGAATATTCCAGCTCCATAAGAGTCAATAGAGGAGGATGTGTTATATATACAGGAGGCTATGCAGTGCCTTAAGAGGGGAAGTTCGATTAAGCCAATAGAGAGGTCGATTCAACTTCCCGTGGCGAAGAAAATTTCCATGAGGCTGGGAGAATCACTTCCATAGGAAACATTAGGCAAGACATCATCATTAGAGGTAGTTTCTAGGTAGCATGAGTGGGGTTGATGAAAAGGCAACACAAAAGCTTGCACAGAAGTGTTCTAGAGCCATTTTTGAGACTCAGTTTGTTGTGGGATTGCTTGGAGAGGGTAATTTCCCTTAGTTGATTTTGCCAGTATTTCTCTCAAATAGAAACACTAATTGGCGTCATTTTATTGTACTCAAAATTTCTGCTACTGCATAATAATAAAACCGTCATTGCTACACAGATTTTCCCACATTTGTTTTGTTTTGTTTTGTTTTTTTTCCCGGGGACAATTGTCCAAAAACAACGATGTCATATTTTATGTGTGTGTGTGTGTGTGCTAGCATTTCTTAGTTTCCAACATTTTATTTCCGCAGTGTAATTTTTGTTTGTGAATAAATTGCAGTGTGAATAATTCATTAATTTTCCATAAATAAAATAAACTGCACAATTAATTAATTAGTTAGAATAATTATTTCCAGTTGCTGCATTTCAAGGATTTTTCACAGACAAGACTGAAAACTTTGGCAACCACTGTCACAATCATTTGCTGTTTGTATCGTTGTACAAAAATCTGCAAGGATTACTTCTTCATTGGTTCTTGATAACCCTTAAAAACTACAGATGGTAGGCCTGAAAATAGTCATAGTGGAATTTTTAGGCCTTAGACTACTGCGCAAAAGCTTGTCCTTGAATGACCACAAGTCGAACTTCAAAAACAAGTAATAAGTGTGCCAATAGGATCTGTCATAGATATTGAGATATTAGATAGTGCTATTTGGGTTCCATTGTACGCTTCAATAAGAGAATATATAACATTGTTTAGGAATTTGATGGTGATCCTATATTAAAGAAATAACACTCGCTGAACTGACTCAAGGATGTAAGAGTGTAACCCTTCATGCACAAAATGATGCCCTAAAGAGGGACGATACCACAAAGATAAGTATCCATAAATTTGCGCAGAGGTTAGATCCATAAGTGTCATTCTTGCTTCAAAAATCCACACTTGAGATAGAACCATGAGATGCTTAGATATCTGACCTTTGGAGGACTAATAAACTTGTTTAGGAATACAACTAGGTTTGTCAATTTATCATCTACAATGGCACTCAACGAATCCCTTAACAAAAAAAAATCCCAAGACAAAACCAAACCCAATCCTCTCATTTGATAAAGCTTTTCTCCATAGCGCCGAAACAAATTGCAGAGCTTATCTTCAAGAGATATGTAATTTTTTAATTTCTTGCACAAGAGATGAGGTGAGATGCATTTATCATAGTTTTCTTCTTGACTAAAAGATTGTCTCTACATAGTGAGTTGACCTATCATTTGGAGGGAAACATTTTAAAAATTCAAATTTAATTTTGAATTCAAACTTTTGGCACCAAAATAAATCTAATTTAAGTTTAATTTGGAACCAAAAATTTTAGGACCATCTAAATTTAAATTTTTCTTTCCCTCAACAATTGGACCAAGTCATTTGACTTTTTTTTCCTATGATTAAATTTTCTCCTTCAACCTTCTTTTTATAATGACATCTACCATAGTCCGATCAATGTAATGTTGCCTCATCATCAACCTTTGGGGTTCTTTCCCGCGAGTGGGGGGCTTCAAATTCAAACAAGGATATCTCTAAAACTAAGAGGGATCTTGGGGCATGCAACATACCACCAGAATTCACTCGATGAGGAGAATCCAAATATGATGATCTTGAGGTCAAGATGATTGATACTCATCCTAAAAAATGCAGACAATCATGGGTCAACCAGGGCTTCCAACCATCCTTCCATTAGAGCTTCCAAATAATGTAATCCATGAAAATATTAAGAGTGTTAATTAATAGACGTTGGCATTAATGACAACACCATTCAACAATATCCCCCTTTTTCATCGATGTCGACACATACTCCTTCTGCGATCATTGCTCCCCTTGACTCCACGCCTCTGATCTACTTGATCCGATTTCTATCCCTAGTTGACATCAATGTCAAGGGTACATCCCCTTGACAAAATTCCTGCTTGTGGACCTGTAAACTTCTTGTTCTTCCCCTGATGAAATTCCTTCCTATGGTTTGCCACAGTTGATTTTTACTTGTCAATATGGATCAGGTTTTCTTGCCAAAACTGTTACTCTATTGAATTTTCCCATAATCCTAAATGAAGACATCTTCATATCTGTAAAAAATATAGATCTTCAAAAGCACAACTGCCACTACATAGACTCTCCCTTCTCAACATTCACAGAACAAGGAGTCAACATGCTGAACATTCAAAATAATGTGCGAACCAACTCTTGGCTCGGACCATCCTGGGCTTCAACATCTTCCATTGGATATTTATCATGACCTTTCGCTTCTACAAAACTTGAAAGCATGTTTGCTAAGACTTTCTCATTTGCTTGGTCTTCTTGCATCTGTTTTATTCTCTAGATCTTCTTGTACCTAGTGTTACGGATGAAGGTTTCCATATTGAACCTGCAATCATGAGCTATGTTTCCATTGTCATGGCATTTTTAACATTCAATGTTGGGCCTAAATGATTGAGCTAGTGACATACACTCTTTGCTGATAAAGTTTTTTTGAAATATGTCTTCCAATCTAGCAAGCTTACTTCTAGGGTTTTGATAATTCCTTTGATAGTTAACCCTGTCATACATTCTGCAATCCCTAGCCATATGCCCAAATTAATAACATGAAAAGCAATATCCATTAAACATGTTAGTGTACTTGGATGAGATGTCCTTTCTTGATGATCTCCTGTAGTCATCCTTATTTAGAGGAGGTGCGCCCTTTTATTGATTTCTTCTTGGAGCAACATTGTTTTTATCCTTCTTCTGTCCTTCATCTCAATCTGGCCTTTGAGGGATCCTATTATCAGTGTTCTCATCAATATCGCTATGCGGGGACTTGGAGCTTGTACCTTCGTTACATGGGGCTTTAAATGCTTCTTTTTCCTTCATCTTCAATTTAGCCATGTCATTATTCTTCCTTTTGTCATCTAGCAATTTCTCTTTCCTGATCTTGTCTATTTCAATGAGGTTAGCATTAAGTTATTTTTTGTTTTGAGAAATAATTTCCTGAAATATGCTTTTCAAGACTTTCCTTCTTTCTTCTGCTTCTTCTACTTGTAGTTTTAGAAGAGTGACCTTTTCTGCTTCTTTGTTAAGAACTTGTATTTATTCCTTTTTACTTTCATTTTCCTTTCTGAGCCTGCTAATTTCTATTGAAGATGCATTTAGTTCCTTTTGTTTTTGATCAACTTTAGATACATTCGTTTGAACATATTCCTTGAGTTATCTTGATTGGTATTTCTATTTCCTTTTTGCTTATTGCATATGGAGTTTCAAAAGAACAAATTCTTCTTTGAGTGTGCAATTTTGCTTCTATGTGTTCTTCCATTCTTTGAAGGCATTAATTAATTATTTTTCCATGTCATTTTTTGCTTCTTCTCCATCATCATTGTTATATTTTTTGATATGAGGATACACACGATTAACAACATATTTATCCTAACTTGTGTGTTTTTGACCTTCAAAGAGAGCTTAAATTTTCTCCCAAAGATGTTTGGCTGTTGAGCATTGAACAAATTTTTCTTTTACAATATTTGGCAGAGTACCAAGAATTACATTCATGTCTTTTGTATTTTACCTTTCTATATTCATCAGTGGACGAGTCTCCAGAGAAAAGAGAGTTCCGTACATCATGAGCTTGCAAGTAGGCTTCCGTTTTAGCTTTCCAAAATGCAAAATTTGATTAATTAAATAGAGGAATTGGACCAACTTTCTTCTCTTTATCAACTATAATAGGTTCTTAAACTGTTTCAATATCAGGGACTTCCTTTGATTCATTTGGATGTTAAGAAACTTTCCTTTTTATTTTCCCATCTCTGCACTTTGCGATCTGCCATTCTACTGTTAAGTTTCCACTGAAGGAACCTGCTCTGATACCAATTGTTGGAAATACTGAGAGGGGGGTGAATAAATATTTCTTATCTATTAGTATATTTTTAACTTATGGAGTAGTAATTATTACTATCATAAGATAAATATCAACACCAATAAAAAATTCACAATAATAAATACAATAGACATATATTTTATAGGTGGAAACCCATATGGGACAAAAACCACCGAATGATTTTTAATATTTATCTTTGAATAAAATGTACAAGAACATTTTTAGCTCCAACTAAAGGAGGCTCCAACCCCTTGACTTATAGACTCCAACCTGTCGGCAAATCCTATGCCTTTTTTACCAGTTGCAATCAAAATGATGCTCCAATACCCTAGTTTTCAAGCTCCAACTTGATAGATGCTCTAACACCCTCTTTACCAGCTGCTTTTGGATAGACATTCAATGCCTTGTACAAGCTATAATCTACCCTAGCACCACCTTGTCGCCTTGAAGTGTTCTCAGGGTCCAAACTGAAGGAGATTCCACCCTCTTTCCTTGCACCATCTTGCTACCCTAATAAACTGACAAACCATATTTCATAATTTTTAGACTAGATCCATCTACATTCAATATAAATATAAAAGAAATTTCTATACAAGAAAATTGCAACTAAAAATATGTCAATCAAATATGCTCAAATGTCTCTCCATGATACAAAGCCAATGCTTTTAACTGCTCAATACATCACGCTGTCATTGCATATCACCAGACCACCCATTCCTCTGCAATCAGTGCAAGTTACAAAATCTTAGTTGCATAGAAGATTAATTTACTTCTGCTCCTAGCATATGTCAACTTAAAAGGAAAACCATAGCTGGAAACATGTCTCCAATGTTCCAATAATGTTATCATGAAACCATTGTCACCAAATTGGTCTCGTATCAAATGTCTCACATTCAACTCCTAACATAGGTTCATGGTGCACACTCAAGGTTCACACTGCTATATGAATATTTCAAGAACATTGAAAACCCTTAATGCCAATATATTTTAGATGTACAATAATTCTCAACTGATGAAACAAAAAACCTTGACCAAGTGATTCTTCTTGTTAGATTGCTGTAAGGTAATGGAAAGTTGAACAAACATACTTTTATTTGAAGTAGTTCCTTTCATACAGTGAATGGAAATAGAATGATGATACTACTTTGATATGAAAAAACCCTTACTATAACGAAATGATGATAAGGACCATACTGCTACTAGAAGACATAAAAGTATTATTTCAGGTTTCTTCAATCATTACAAGTGTCAAAATTTTTGTCTTCATATGTTGAGATGCTCAAAATCATTAATGACTAGGGCACAATGATACTACTTTAAAACAACTTGTCAAGAATATAACCATTCAACTGTAGATGGAACCTAACATAACTCCTTTAATAGTTTAATCCTTTGTACTTCTTCATGCTTAGAGGAATTCAAACAAGAATAATTTATCCATTGGGTATAATGCATTAATAACAAGAAGAGTGCAACATATCTTTGAGTGTGCTAAACTTCCAATTTATGAATAATGAATCTGTTAGTTTCTATAGCACCAAATGTGTTCTAGCCATTAAATTTGGTGGAGAGTTTAGAATACATGAGATATCCAAAACACATAAATTGTTTATGGAAATTCCACCTATAGATGACTTAAGTAGATTATTAGCCTATTTTTGAATGTTTCCTAAGTCTAAACTTTGGAAAATTGGTTAATTAATCAAAATTAATTAAGTCACAGTGAGAATTCTCTAGAAACTCACACGGATCGATCCAGAAATGATGTGAGCCATTGATTAATATTTAATCTTATCCATTGGTGTCCCAACAAGAAGATATAATAAGGGATCGATGTGGTGATGGTGAATACACTTCCTCGGTAGATTGATTTCTAGAGAGTAACAATAGTTTCTGGAGAGCCAGAGATCGAGTAGAGATAGTGAGGGGAAGAGACAGTGATATGGAGGAATTTTTCCATATCTGGAGAGACAACAATAAGAGGTCAAGTTATTCCCAGTGAGGCAACGTAGAGGACTGCACAATTTCTTCAGAAGAGCAACTCGATTTAGTTGGAGGAGAAATCATTTGCAGTTCTAGAGGTTGGATAGAGGTTCCAGAGTGCTGAGGAAGTATTTCCTCAGTAGCGACAGGAATAACGACTTTAGCAGATGTTGTTTAGAGGCTAGACATCATAGGGTCTGAGCAAGAATTGCAAAGAGGCTTACGCAGAGGATTTATGAGTTGTGTCGGGGTTACTTGTGGAAGAAGGGTAATTCCCTTAATTAATTTTGGCCAAATTTTCTTGTTGTTTGGATTTCGAGTTAGGCATCCATATATTGTACTCAGATTTCACTGTTGCATGATAATAAAACCCTCATCTGCTGCACCAATTTTCCCAAGTTGGGCTTTTTCGGCGACATTTTTCCAAAAAATAACACCGTCTTATGTGTGTGTGTGTGTGCTAGTATTTTCTTAGTTTCCAGTGCTATTTTCCTCCCGTAGTTTTATTTGTGAAGGTTGCAGTGTGATTTATTCAATATTTTCTGTAGCAATAAATTGTTAAAATTTATTAACAATTAGAAGAATAATTTCCAGTTGTTGCAATAAGATTTCAGTTATGGAAAATTTCACACGGTATTAAAGCGTGAGAAATCAACCAAGAAGCTCAGAAGTGTAGGAAAGAATTTCGCTGCTCAGAGGTTGTAGTAGGCTAAAATTCTTAGAGGCAGAATAATGCTCAGATAGGCATGCCGAATTTATGGGGTAGGAATTCAATTTTTAGTTGTAGGGTTGGAGAAAATTCAAGTTTCCTAGGTTAATGATTCCAACAATTAGAGGGAGCTGCAACAACGTAGATTTTCATTGAGGAAATTCCTTGGTTGAATGCAAAGATATTTGCAGCAGCAAAACCAACGTTAGGTGGAAGAGAAAAACACACACATCAGAGGGAAAATTTCTCTCATGGAACTTGAAGTCTTAGAAGTTCGATTTTTCCAGGTAAGTTTGCAGTAGTAGCTAGCATACCTATGCATTCTAGAAGGGTGTACGAGTAGCAGAGAAGTAGTCAAGCAAAGGAAAAGAGGGAGTTTTCGACTTGATCAGATATGGCCATAACAAGGCTTAGAGATCAGGATAGGTTGGATGGAGATTCCAAATATGTCATCTGGAAGGCTAAGATGTCATTCCTTCTAGATGAATATGGCCTGAAAGCCTACATAGATGATGTGGTGGAAGTTCCCCACGATGCAAACCAAGTCAAGGAATACAAGAAAGAAATGGAAAAGGCAAAGAAATTGATCCTAGATGGAGTTTGGGCTCATATAGTCTCACATATAGCGGCCAAGGGAATGACCAAAGAGATGTGGGGTTCTCTCTCCACGCTATACCAGGGTACTTCCGAGAAACGAAATATTTTCCTGGAAGAAAAGCTGAGATGCATTAGGATGTAGAAGGGGGAACACATAAATCCCTTTCTCCCGAGGATTCAAGAGGTTTGAGACCATCTTGCAACTACTGGGGCAACACTTGAACCTTCATAGCTAGTATGGTTGACACTAAACAATGTATCAGAGCATTGGAAAATCTTCATCCAAAGTATATTGGGAAGATATACGCTGCAAATATGGGACAAAGTGTGGGATGAATGGCAGCAGGAGGAGTTGAGGCTATTGGAAAATGTAACTATGTTCGGTCTTCAATAATGTACTTGAGTCATCATGTAATGTACTTGTCAAAAGAATAAAGAAAAAAATATTATTATTATTATTATTATTGTGACTTATTAAAGCATGGGTTTCATGCTTAGGTCACCATGTTTTAGGTCAAAGTCCCCATTGAGGACTTCTAGGATTTATTATGAGTCTATAGAGTTATTGTACATTTAAAGAGACCCTTATTGGGATTTTGAATCATGTAAAAAGGTTAAGTATTGAGTCAAATATTAATTATTTAACATCCACACCAGGTCAGCCTAAGAGAAGATCAAGTCGGCCTAAGGACCCTATTCGACCGCATAAGAAGCCTATAAAAGGAAGGTCATCAAATTGATTTGGAGCATCATTCTCTCATAGGGTTCAAATTCTATTGTAGCTGGGAAGAATCGTGAAATTCTCTTGTAGCTGGGAAGAAGTGAAAATCTATTGTTATTAGGCAAAAGTGCAAAGTTCTCTGGTAGCTAGGAAAGGTGCAAAGTATGTTTCTGGGAAGCCAAAGTGAATGCGAATTTGGGGAAGTCTAAGGATACAAGGAAAATCAAAATTTTGGTGCGTGTGTGTCTCTCTCTATTTCATGCCCTAGATTGGGAGATTGAAGTCTTCTAAGTCTCACTGTTGCTAGAAGCTGATAGTTGCCGTAAGTTGCTGCATAGTTGAAGTTGTTGGGAAGAGGTAGAAATTATGGGAGGTTGACATGGTGTGGAGGGAAGGTCTGGCTTTGGTATAGGATGAAGAGTCTCAAATCATACTATTGAAAGGAAGAATTATCTTGACTGGGTTTTCCCCTTGAGGGGATTTTTCAATGGCATGTGCCTACATCTGGTGTGTATTGTTTTAGGTGCTGCTGCTTTTGGTAATTGATTGATGAACTAAATAAAAAATATATAAATAATTGTAATAATAAGAAACATCACAAGTAATTATCAATATCATTAAAATATTTACTGCGTTTTTGATTTTCTAACATGGTATCCAAGCTTCGGTGAAAAAGGAAATAAAAAGGTAGTCTCAAGCACTTGATTCATTCATAGGTTCTATCTCAGGGAATGAGTCTATTATATTCAAGGAGGATGTATAACTCAATAAAGGGTGAGAAAAAACTTGAAGGAGAATCTAACTTCAAATCCTGGAAGAAGAGGATTGACCTAATCCTCAAGAAGAACAGGGTGATGGATTTGGTAAAATGAAATGTAAAGAAGCCTAAAGAAGAAGCCAATGATGCCAAAAAAGCGAAGTTCGAGGATTTAGAATTGATGGCCACGACTCTGATGGTAGAAGGGATAAAATACAATCTTCCTCCATTTAGATCTAACATTGATCATGCTCATGAGATGTATGAAGCCTTGTCAAAGCTGTTCACTATTTAGAACATTGGTTAAGTAGCAAGTTTATAGAATGAGACGAGGACTACAAAGATGACTAAAGAGGATACTGTGGAAACCTTATTTGTGAATATAGCTAAAATTAGGGATAATCCCTTGGCCATCAATGAGATTTTTCCAGAAAAAGAACTTGTGATCACTACCCTATTAGGATTGCCGCCCTCTTGGGGTGCATTTGCTGCAGGTCTCAACAGTTGGAAGGTAGCTCCCACTTTTGAAGAATTATGGACCGCCTGTAGTTAAGAAGAATTAAGGATCTCAATGGTTTCCAATCCCAAAGGAGTATCAAATTCTTATGTTTCTCATCATAAAGAAAATATATCGAAGGGATAGAGGAAGAAATTTGACATTTCCAATATAGAATGCTATCAATGTCATAAGAAGGGTCGCTACAAAAGTGACTGTCATGAGAATCCAAAGAATAAGAAGAGAGTAAGGGATCAAGTCAACCTTGCTGTAGAAGGAGACTCAAAGAAAGTCAAGCCTGAAGAACCCGACATTAGGGACTTACAATATTAAGTCTTTACTTGTAGCTTTAGATACTTTGTTTTTATATGTTTTAGAATTTATAGGTTTTTAACATATTTTGGAAAATAGATTTTTGTGTTGTTTTGAGTTTGTAGGTTTCCATCAAGATTTGGAGGGAGCCCCCAACAACTCCCAAAGATAAGTATCTCACGTCTTTTCAGTTTTGGGTTGATGTACTCATTTAGTTTTGATTGTATTAAAATACTAATCACCTTTCTCCCTCTGTTGACTTGATTAGGGAAAACATCTGTAAGAAAGAGGATCTCTCAAGACAAGGTTAGTCAAGAAATAAAGGTATGCTTTAAATACAATGATTGAAAGGATTATTTGTTTGATGATCTATTACTAACTTTGATATGACTAGTTGTATTGAATCTTAGCGATTCTTGTTTGGGTGATTCATCTCTTGATAAATCTACCCACTCCACTCTTAACTGATTTTTGTAGAACCCTAGATATTTTTTGGAAAACCCTAACCGAAGTGTATGCTAATATGAATGTATGAAACCCTAAAATACTTAGGGTGATTGTGAACTGCTAGTTGAAATGTTATTGATGATGTCTTGTTTGGGATTTTGGTATGATCGGGAAATCCTAACTTGTTAGGGTTGGATGATAAGGTCTAAAATCTCAAAACCTTTGAAGTTTTGGTAATTTTGGGTTTGCTAAATTTCCACATTGGAACCCTAGCTCATTATGGTTTGGTGGAGTGTGTGAGAAAGACCCTTATATTGTCTTAGAAATGATTTCATTTTCTATGTGTGTGTTTGTCTGATCAAACCCTAAGTGTAATCAAGATGGTTGTGTGTCTAACTGTTATTGATCATTTGTGAAGTTGGGTTTGGCTAAATCATGATATGAAATATATTTTCATGATGATGAAATCTAGGCATGTATAGATGTTTCCTTTTTGATTGAAACCCTAGCTTGGTCCAAGTCAGATGTATTAATATTATTGGACATATGATATGCTTACGTATGGTTATGAATCCCTAGATATATACTGACCTAGTTATTGATGGTCATGAGTTTTAAGACTTAATGGAAGTCCTTGTATTAGGACTTAATGAAAGTCCTTGTTTCAGGATTTAATGGAATTCCTTGTCTAAGATTCTAGGATGTTGATATTTGGAAATCTAGGGTTTTGTAGCTAAAACCTAGTGGAGTTAAATTGTCTAGTATGTATGATATAACAATCTGAAATCTAGTAAGTGATGTTGGAAAATGAAAATATAGGATTTTGCAGTTAAATCCTAGTAATGACATTGTTCAATGTAACAATATGAGCTCTATGTATTTAATGATTGTTGAGATTGTGGAACTACAGGGTTTTCGAGTTAAACCTTAGTCAAAGTAAAATCTCTGAAATATGATGATTTGGGATCTATGTAAGATTGTTGAATTTATGAAATTGGAATTCTAGGAATATATGATGAAAGATGGCAATATGATAATTTGATATTTGTGAAGATATTATTGAAATTTGAATTTTTGGTTGATTTTGATGATTGCTCGAAAATATAGGGTTTGCAAACTAACTCTAGTGGTAGTTGGTCATGTTAGTGACTGATTCATGGTTGATTGAAAATCTAGGGGTTGTGGCTAATCCTAGTCGAAGCTGGTCAGGTTAATGACTAAGCTGTGATTGACTTTGATTGATTTGTTTATATGAAATCTAGGATTTGTATGAATCCCTGGTGAGAAGTCTAACATATGTGTTTTGAAAGGTTCTTAGATACTTTGTAGATCTATATTTTTGTGAATTGTTTCTAGGGTTTTCTATATGTTGTAGTAAGGTATGTCATACCTTTGGAAGACACATTGAAACCCTAGATGGAATGAAAGTTGTTGTGAAGTAGTATAAGGTTTATGACAAATTCCCCAACAAGATGTTGAAGAGTATATGCCTCTTGTTTGTAATTGAGTTTGGTTATATGATATGCATAAAGTTGAAATGTTTCCGTGTTTTTAATATGACTAACATCACATTTTTGTAGATTTGGTTGTACTCGATATTGAAGTTGTGCAAGTACGCAATATTCAACTTGGTGAATATGCTTATTGATGTGATAAGCATCATGGTTTCCTTCACACCCCCAAACACCATCAAAAACATGCTTGATTCTGCCAAAGACTTAATAGACCCAAAAAATCACAAAGGAGTATACTCGGTTCCCTGCTCTTGTGGAAAAGTATATATAGGTGAAACAGGGAGGCATAAGGTTAAAATAACACATTAATGATATCACAAGAAACATATCAGAAAAATTAGGCCTGGCAGAGAATGCATGTTCTTCCTCACACTATATTTGTATGGAACAAGCAAAATTAATTCACAAAGAAGACCATTATTTAAAAAGAAGGGTGAAAGAGGCAATTGAAATTGAAAAATCCTCCAACAACAAGAATAGAGATAATGGTCTAAAATTAAGTAACACTTGGAAACCCTTATTACAAAAGAAAAAAAAGAAGAAGAAGAAGAAGAAGAAAGCAAATAGTAGTAAATGTAGATATACAATAAACAAACAAATATATAATTAAATAAATAAATATAACTTATAACAACTAACACCCTATTTAACCCTAATTAGTCATCTTAAATAAACCTTCAAACTATAACTTTAAAATGATATTCATTACTAATAAAGCATTTAATACATAAGCAAAGAACATAAATAGATAAATAAATAAATTATTAAGTAAATAAATTTAAACAAATACATAATTAATACTAATTACCAATAAATTAAAATAAAATAAATAATAATAAAATTATTATTAGAAATAATAATAATTGTCAATAAATAAATTTTAAAAACATATGTAATATCATTCACTATTAAACCAACAACACATTATATTTAATTTAAAAATAAAAAAAAAAATAAAAATTCATTTAATAATAATAATAATAATAATAATAATAAATATAATAATGGATTTCCCTCGAGGGGATTCCCTTTCATGTGCCTACATCTGGTGTGTATTTTTTATGTTCTGCTTCTTTTGGTAATTGTTGATGAATTAAGAAAGAAGATATAAAGAATAGTAATAATAAGAAACATCACTATTAATTATGAAGATCAAGAAAATATTTACTTCCTTTCTAATTTTCTAATAGAGGCGAGCTCTGCTAAAGAGCTCCACTCATGGAAACAATAGCAGGGGATTGAAGGGTGTGAAGGAGGTGGAGAATGTGGCCCTTGCATCAAAGGGTCCCAGTAAGGGGCAAGGGGAAAAGAAGAAGAAAAATAAGGACCTATCTAAGGTCAAGTGCTTCAGGTGTGGTGAGTTTGGCCATTACAGTATCTAGTGTGCTCTCAAGAAGAAGGAGAACATGATAAGAAGTACTAGGCAACAACACATGCTGAGATAGGTAGGTTGTCCTACAGGTTGGAGGAAGAATTTGCGATGATGGTAACAATACCTTCGGGAGTGAGGTGGGGTGTCTTGGATTTGTAACCCCAAAGAGCTACAAATATTGGGCATGATACTTGAGGAGTTCACCTCATGGATCATTACCTGGCTACACGAGGGACCCACAATATTCAATAGCAGGATGGATTAGTAACAGTTGATGCAGTTAGTACCATAGTGAAAATTGCAGACTAGTGGAAGTTAGATGTTGAGGAGTGAAGTGCAGTGTTCATAGCAGAGCAAGTGGCTCAGTAGCAACGTCAACAATAATTAAATTTATTCAGTGAATGTGTAAAGGCTAGTAGCAGTCATAACTCAAGAGACAGATGCATCATACTAAACACAAATGATTTAATATTTTGGATGCTTCTCAATTCCAGTAGTTTCAATTGCAACAACAACAAATGTGAGGTAGTTGTAGTGCGTATACGAAGTTGGAAACAATATGGCAGTGTCACCAGCATCACAAATGCAACATTAGAGTTTCATAGTGGTTAGTGGGCAATATGGCAAGAAAATTAGTAGCATGACAAGAGGTGATACAAAGATAGGGTGCTGTGGCAGGATGTGCAACACTAGAGAGAACACAATCCTCGCTAAGAGGAAGTGTTAGTTTCTGTAGCACCGAATGCATTCTAGCCACAAAATTTGGTGGAGAGGCTAGAATACATGATATATCCAAAATCCATAAATCGTTTATGGAAATTATACCTAGAGATGACTTAATTAGTTTATTAAACTATTCTTAATGTTTCCTAAGTATAGAGTTAGGAAAACTAGTTAATTAATTAGAATTAATTAAGTCAAGGTGATGATTCTCTAGAATCTCACACAGATTGATGCATAATTGATCCGAGCCATTGATTAAGATTTAATCTCGGCCTTAGGAGTCCCAACATGAAGATATAAGAAGAGATTGATGTGGTGATTTCGTGCAGTTTGATTTCCTTGGCAGATCGATTTCCAGAGAGCAACAACAGTTTTCAAAGAGACAAAGATCGAAGCAAAGACAATGAGGGGCATAGACAATGATCCAGAGGAAGTTTTCTATATCCGGAGAGGCAACAGCAAGAGGTCGAGTTATTCCCAATGAGGCAATGCAAAGGACCACACAATTTCTTTAGAAGAGAAACTCGATTTAGTTGGAGGAAAATCGTTTTCAGTTCTAGAGGTTGGACAAAGGTTCAAGAGTGTTGGAGAAGTGATTTCATCAGAAGAGACAAGCATAAAGAATTCATCAAAGGTTGTTTAGAGGCTACACATCATAGGGCCTACGCAAGCACTGTACAGAGGCTGACACAAAGGGTCTCGAAGGACATGTTTTATGAAGGAAAGTTGTGCTAGGGTTCCTTGTGGAAGAAGGGTAATTCCCTTAAATAATTCTGGCCAAATTTTCTTGCTGTTTGGATTTCCAATTGGGCATCCATAAATTGTACTCATATTTCACTACTGCACAATAATAAAACTCTCATCTGCTACACCAGTTTTCCCAAGTTGGGTTTTTCCAGGGACATTTTTCCAAAAATTAACGATGTCTTTTTTATGTGTATGTGCGTGTTAGTATTTTCTCAGTTTCTAGCGCCATTTTTCTTCCGCAATTTTATTTGTGAAGGTTGTAGTGCGATTTATTCAATATTTTCTGTAGGAAATAAATTATTAAAATTTATTAACAATTAGAAGAATAGTTTCAAGTTGCTGCAATAGGATTTCAATTTTGGAAATTTTGATAGAATCATTGTTTTGAATGCTACTACAATACCTCTTCCAAGTTGAATTGTAACTACTTGGATGCTTTCTATACCCTTTCAAACTTAACCTGACGCCTTGGAATGATCACAATGAACTAATACTTACATCCCCTCGTTGTGGTATTAAGGTTCAGATAACAAAAATGTAATGGCCAGGCTTGAGAATTTCGACCTACTTCTGTAGTGAACTTCTTACATAACTTTGTTTCGATAGTCACATAAATAGGTGTATGTTAAGAAGACAAGAATGAAAGCTTTGGCAATAACCATCACAATCATTCACTGTTTGTATCTTTGTACAAAATTTTGCAAGGATTAATTCTTTGTTGGTTCTTAATAACTATTATAAACTATAGATGGTAGGCCTGAAAATAATCATTGTGGCAGTTTTAGGCCTTAGACAATTGCACATAAGCTTGTCCTTGAATTATCATAGGTTGAAATTCAGAAACAAGTAATAAGTGTGCCAATAAGAGTTTTTGTATAGCTTGAGTTCTCAAATAGTGCTATTTGGGTTCTTTTCTATGCTTCAATTAGAGAATAGATACAAATGTTTAGAAATTTGATGGAAATCCTGTATTAAAGAAAGAGCCCTCGCTGAATTGACATAGAGATGTAAGAACATAACCCTTCATGCACAAAATGATGCTCTAAAGAGGGCTGACACCACATACATAAGTATCCAGAAATATGCACAAAGGTTAGATCCACAAGTCTCGTTCTTGCTTTAGATATATCTGCACTTGAGATAGAACCATGAGATGCTTATAGATCTAACCTTTGGTGAAAAACTTGTTTAGGACCGCAACTAGGTTTTTCAGTTTATCACATGCAATGGAACTGAATGAGTCCCTTAACAAAACAAAATCCCAAGGAAAAATCAAAACCAATCTTCTCGTTTGATAAATCTTTTCTCTGAAGGGCTGTAACAAATTGCAGAGCTTGTCTTTAAGAGATATGCATTTTTTTAGTTTCTTGAACAAGAGATGAGGTGAGATGCATTCATATAGTTTCTTCTTGACCGAAAGGTTGCCTCTACATAGTGAGCCGACCTATCATTTAGAGGACAACATTTTAAAAATTCAAATTTAATTTTGAATTCAAATTTTTGGAACCAAAATGAATCTAATTTAAATTTGGTTTGGAGCAAAAAATTGTAGGACCATATAAAATTAAATTTTTCTTACCCTCAACAATTGGACAAAGTCATTTGACATTTTTTTCTAAGATTAAATTTTATCCTTCAACCTTATTTTCATAATGATATCTACCATATTTTGGTCAATGTAATATTTCCACATCATCAACCTTTATCGTTCTTTCCCATGATTTGGGGGCATCAACTTCAAACAAGGATATCTCAGACTGAGAGGGCTCTTGGGGTTTGCAACATACCACCGGAATCGGCTCGATGAGGATAATCCAAAGATGATGATATTGAGTTCAATATCATGATACTCATCCTCATAAAGTTTGAAAATCACATGGAAACTAGGGTTTCCAACCATCCTTCCATTGGAGCTTCCAACTATTGCAATCTAGACAAATATTAAGAATGTTCATTAACGAATGTTGGCATCAATGACAACACCATTCAACAACCTCTTAACATTGTTATGATGAAACTTCAATGTTGAGGGAATATCTTACTTTTGATATCATTATTTGGCCACTTGATCATGCCACCAACCAATGTAGTCAAATAAATTCTTCCCTTGGAACTAGTTAATAGGACAATCATTATAGAGGAACTAACTCTTCCTATGGGGACTTCATTTCCTTGGATGGTATCTCCCACCTTATTACTTGGCACACAAGTATGTCCTACTATAGGAACAACCCTCTAATAATGGACATAACTTCTCTTGTGGAGGGAAAAATTCCAATAGCTGCTCTAGTACTTTATATGGGTTAAGCACATCTTATGAAACAGTGGTCCAGGTGGCTTTGGAGAGGTCAAAAAATTGAAGTCTTTGGATTTCGTTGAAACTAGGACTAGATCAAAGAGATCTCTATCCTAATTCCAACGGCACAAACGACACTCAAATCCGACTTCATATGCACAAGTTATTGATAGTAAAGTTTCAAGTAAAAGGGAGCAGTATTTTTGTCGCCGGCTAAATTTTTAGGCTCACTAAATCTCTTAAAATCTGTTGAAATTGGCGGTAGGTAACCGAGTGATATTTTGGCACTTAGCGGCGGGCGAAAAAGACCAAATTTTCGCCTACTTAATTTTTCCAGTGATCCTTAAAATCTGGCCAATGGATTTTGATTCACAGCGAAAAAATAATAAAGAAAATATAAATCTGGGGTAACGGCCCACCAACCCCGAGATATAATATTTATATATTAATCCAAATAGGCCAGGGCCCGTGGCTATGACTCGGGACCCCACCCACAACCCAATGACCATATTATAATAATAGGGGCTAGTGGGGATCGAAACTACCCGACCAGTTGGCCAGCCTACCCAAAGGGCGGCCCCACATTTAACAAAATGCTGAATCAACAAAAATAATGAAAGCAAAATTTGATAGGGGCGGAGTTTGAACCCATGCCCAGCGGAACCTCACACCGATGACTAACCAACGACCCAATGATCCATGTTGTAAAGTTCGCCCACCACAAGCTATTTAAACTGGGACCTTATCATTCAACCAGACCAACAGATGGATGGGACATTGAAGCTATCATAACGTGGAGTGATGAATGGAATTGTGACACAGTGGAACCGTGCAAGCACATAAATCAAGATAAAGAACATTCTTAGAGAATATCCCCTAGAATATTCCTTATCCAGAATCTTTGAGGAATATTTTAGATTCCCTGGGGGAAAAAATTTGACAGCTTCAGAATAGGGTCAACTTCATACTCAAATTTCACTATTTTTACAAGGAACGTGATGGCGCAACCCATTTCTTCATTGGAGTCGCTGATAGTCAGAATGAGAGGTATATTTATGCATTTTGGACACTTATAATGTTTTTTTCTAGAAATTAGTCATGTTTACAGTCATTAGTCTAAAAATTTCAAGATGAATGTCATCATAATGGGTATGCCTTGCATCTGATCAATTGATTCAAGAGTTCCATTTTATGTTGCTTATGTGTGAGTCCATTTTTGCCATTTTATGATAGATAATTCTTTTGTCATGCTAGAGGAGAACATCTTATGAGTGAGAGTTCATTGCAAGAGAACGTCTCTTTGGAGAGACATGCCAACATAAATAAGATTTTCATCCTTGTGTTGACTGAGACTTTCCATGTACTCATCATTCATTTGCAGAGACTAATGAAGCGACCTCCCCACTCTTGAATTAGGGCCTGAAGACGTAGTCCATGTTGGAAAAACTCCGTTATCAATTTTTTTTGTGTGCATTGTTTTATGATCTCCTTTATGTTTCCTCTTATTCAAGTATATTAACCATGGGAATTTTCATATTATTTTCCATGCAATTATGAATACATCATACATAAAGAGATCTTGGTTAATTCCGGTAACATAGAGAATCTAGATAAAGTTTGGTATCAGAACGATCTTCTTGTTGATGTGAATTGTGAGTGAATGATATGCAAAGATTTAATGTGAAACAAGAATGAAAATGGAGAAGAACAAAGATATCTATGAAGACTTCTACATTATGTCAACCATGGTTGATATATTGTTTGCAGATTATGAGGAGAAAGTGGTAAAAGAGGAACAAGAGAAAGAGAGAGCAGTGGATGGTGCTCCATCTCCATATTCAGGTGAATATTCTTCTTCTTCATCTTCTTCTCATCATTAAAATGACGAGATCAACCAGAGCCTTCAAGAAGAGAATGTTGAACTGGGGAGACTCCTACAAAAAATAGAAGAGGAGAAGCAGAGATTTCAACTTCAATTACGAGCCACGGAAGAGGACTTGGAAAAGATGAAGTGCAACATAGGTTTAGCCAAGCCATCATCAAACACTTCCAAATCAACAATTGAGGTAAACAATTTTGGTAATTTGTTAGTCTCATTTTCACATGATGATGATGATTTGGGTGCTTTTGAAAAGTGCATTATAAATAAAGAATCCAAGCTATTGCCAAAACCATCAAGGAAAGAGGATGTTGAGAGCACATCAAAATCTTCCCATGATAGTGAGCATTGCAATGAAAGAGCTAAGGCAAGTTCTTCTCACAGGCTTGGACCAGAAACAACCAATCAAGGTATAAAAAGTCTCATTATTCTAATGGTCGTTTTGATTAAAAGCATATTGATAATGATGAGAAAAAATTATGTCATAGAAAACCATGTACTTTTTGTGGCCTGCATAACCATGTTGTTGCCAAGTGTTGGAAAAGAATGACAAACAGGAAGAGGACAAGACATGAAAACCCTTCTCCACATCAGGATAGGAAGAAGGCCAAGAAAGTTTGGAGGAAGAAGAAATTTTGCAGTCATTGAAACAAAGGTGTACATCAAAGAGCCACATGTTGGAGGATCCATCCAGAGAAATAACCAAAGAAGGACAGGAGGCATGTGAAAGCACCTGTGAAGGAACCCGTCAGGGAAGCAGTTCAAAAAGAGAATCAACTATAGGGAGAAGATCCATTCACCTAGTTGGTGAGATTTGGTGGCATCATAACATTTTAAAGTAGTTGAGCATGGCCACATTTGAAAATCACATGCTTTGAAAATGACTATAAAAGTGGTGAAGTGTTTTCCATCACTTATGAATTCAACATAGTGATATTTTTGTCCCTTTCACTTGAAATATTGGGAAATGGTTTCTGATGTAAACTTGACTGTGAGTGTGTTATAAACTATTGGAAAGTATGGGGTTTGCTTGGGTCATGTTTTGGTCTTGTAATTAAACATGTATTAGTGGTTATGGGTTTGCATATGGTAGAAGTGTCAACTTCATCATTCTGAGTTCCGAAGTACAAAGGTGAAGGAAAGGGAAGTTGTCCTGTCAAAGGTAGTTATTATGAAGATTAATATTATAGTCATGTGCATGCTTTTGGAGGACCAAAATATCCTCAGTGGGGAGGAATGATCTAGGTGGCTCGAGAGAGGATAAAAAATTGAAGTCTTTGGATTTTTTTTGTCGAAAATAGAACCAGATTGAAGAGCTTGTCATCCTGATTCCAGCAACATGAATGAAAATCAAATATGAATTCATTGATTTATTGAAAATCAAAATTCAAGTCAAAAGGGAGCAATACTTTTGTCGCTAGCTAAATTTGGAGGCTCACTAAATCTGGCGATCAGGCTAAATCTAACGGAATCTACTAAAGTTTACAATAGCTAATTGAGTGACATTTTGGCATTTAGCGGCAAAAATAAATGATGAAATTGTTGCGTACTTAAATTTTTTAGGTGACCACTAAAATGTGGCTGATTTTTGACTTATGGTTCAAAAAATAAATAAATATAAATTTGAGGTTGCAGGCCACCAACCTTGCCAATCTCGGGATATAATATATATTAATTCAAATGCATTGGGGCTCGTGACTTTGAAACGAGACCTTGCCCATAGCCCAATGGACATATTACAATAATAGGGGACGATGATGATCAAACCCACCCGACTAGTTGGCCAGCCCGCCCAGCGGGTTACCCCACATTTAACAAAACAATGAATAAAAAAAACACTGAATGCCAAATTTTATAGGGGTGGGATTTGAACCCATTCCTAGCAGAACCCCACACCCGTGACTAACCAATGACTCAATAGGCCACGTTGTAAAGTCCTTCCACCATGAGATATTTAAACTAGGACCTTATCATTTGGCTAGACCATTGGATGGATGGAACACTAAAGCTAAGAAAACATGGAGGGCCGAATGGAACTATGATGTAGTGGAACCATGAAGGTGCACATATTGAGATAAAGAATATTCTTAAGGAATATTCCTTAGAATATTTTAAGGAATATTCCTTAGAATATTCTTAAGGAATAAGGAATATTCCTTAGAATATTCTATAGACTATTCCTTATATAGAATCTTTTAGATTCCTTGGGGCCAAAATTTTGATAATGTCAAAAAATCTCAAGTTTATACCCATATGAACCAAAATTTCGCAAGGAGTTTGATGGTGCAGGCAATTTTATGATCTAAGAAGTATATTTCTAGAGACAGAATGTTGAGAAGTGGAACCATGAAGGTGGAAGCTTGATGTAAGAATATGCATGGAATCTTTTAGATTCCTAGAAGGCCCAAATTTGACAGTTTCAGAACAAGGTCAACCTTATACTCAAATTTCACGATTTTTTGCAAGGAGTGTAATGGAATAACCCATTTATTCATTTTAGTAGCCTATTTCTAGTCCAACATCAAAATGGGAGGTATATTGATGCATTTTGGACACTCTTCTTGTTTTTGACAGAAAGTAGTCATGTTTACAACCATTAATCTCAAAATTTCATGCTGAATGTAATGCTGATCAGTATGCCTTGAATCTGATCAGTGGATTCAAGAGTTGCATTTTATGCCACTTATGTGTGAGTCCATTTATGCCACTTTGTGAGAGATCATTCTTTTGTCATGTTGAAGGAGAACATCTTGTGAGTGAGAGTTCTTTGCAGGAGAACGTCTCTTTGGAGAGACATGCCACTCTAGATAAGAGTTTCATCCTTTTGTTTACCGAGACTTGCCAAGTCGTCAACATTCATTTGTATATACAAATGAAGCGAACTCCCTAATCTTTATCGAGGGCCCAAAGACGTAGTCCACATTGGATGAAATCCATTATCAAATTCTGTTGTGTGCATTTTTTTATGATCTTCTTTATGTTTCTTCTTCTTTAAGTATTTTTCACATGGGGTTTTTCATTCTTTTTTTCCATGCAATTCTAAATACATCATAGAAGAAAAGATCTTGGGTAATTATGGTAATGCAGAGAATCCAGATCGTACACCTCACTTGCTAACTTGTATTTCCTTTTTCCTAATCCTCCATAGACAGTTCCAACCCCATATCCCCCCTTGCCACCATCTAACATCAATTTAATTCAACCCCTTCCTTTACAACATGGTCAATGATTTACTTAGAAAAATCCTCACAATCCACTAAACCAACAAAACAAGAGAAAATGAATATGGGAAAAAAATGAGAACCAAAATTAGAACCACAATAGAAAGGCAATCCACATGATTAGACTAATAATAATAGGGGAAACCATAATACCAAAAACCACAGTTAAAACCAAAACAATAATAATCCACCTGAGAAGGGAAACAATAAACTTAGAACCAAATTTCATTGCAATATTTGTGGAACATAGGAGCATTACACCCATCACTATTCAAAGTTACCTAAACTTCAATGGTTGCGAGGGATAACATTTAATCCAAGCACTAGATCCCTCAAAGGGAATAATACCCATCCACATTAGCACTCTAACCCCTTGTGGCCCATGGTTTTGTGGAACATGTCCCATGAATCAATATATAGTCACCCACTAATAGGAGGCTCGAGTGTCCTCTAATGCCTCCAATTCTCAACAAATGGGAGACCCTTATTTTCAAAAAATTTACATGAACCCTATTGAAATTTACATTTAAACCATTCTGATACATATGAAATTCATAATTATGATATTGATGAAAGAGATGATGCCCAACCCTCTATTATAATCACCTTGCAAATACTTGACTCAATGTAGGCTTCACACCATGGGTGCCGAAAACCCCATGACGTCGAACTACACATAACCCACATCCAAGGGCCACATATAACAAAAATATTGTTGATGAATTAGCTCAATGACTAGTTGTCGTGTTATCTATAGAGGTATTTTAGAGTTTCCCTTGCCAACGAAAGGAATTATTGTTAACCTTGGGAGCTATTGACCTTGAAGACCATTTGTTTCAAAAAATTTACAAGAACCTTGTTGCAACACTTTTATTTTTCTGTATGTAAAAAAATGATGAAAAGAGCAAAATATATGAAGCCCTGAGAAACTATATGAAAGTGGGTTGTGATCACCAAATATTAGTGTGTTAAAGTTCCGCAGGTCTGCGTTAACGTCATTGGACATGTGTATAACGAAATTTTTTGAATGACTGGAAGGTGTCCTCACCTTGTCAGAGTTTAACAGGGTATGAGGCCCTGCGTTACATTGTTTTGCAATACCAATGATCTCGAAGATCTACGGTTGAGATTAAAAGTGAGATCATTCTCTGATCTATCCAAAACTACCATGGGAGGGTCTCACACATGTGGTTTATGGTTTTAACAAAACCAGTTTCCCCAAGCCAATTCATACATCATATCCACCTATACATTGAAATATCTTACATCAAGCAAGCTCGCCAAGTGAGGTTTCCACGTTGGAAGCCAGCCACACAACAATACAATCAGATTTTGAGGTGGCATCTTACGTCACTCCGCGCTAAAATAACATCATTTACAGAGAGTTAAACTATATATTCTCCCACCAAAGTTTAAAACATAAAGATAAGGTTTTGAGTCAGCCTACCAATCCTAAACCCCGTACAATCCCGTTGTTTGATAAAGAGTTAGACATTCACGACCCCTAGTGTCCATTCTATTTATTGACTATTCGACACCAAGATTTACTTCGAAATATCAGGGTTATATCATGTAATTTTCCCCTCTTATTATGAATTTCCCAAATTCATCAATTGGTTGGGAGCCTCCTATGTTTTTCAAAAGAGTTTTGTAATATCTTCCAAAGGTGAAAATATCTTCCAAATTACTACTAAATTCATTTCTAATGCTTTAATGCTTTCCAATTTCCTATGGTTGAAAATTTACAACTCTTCTGTGATGAGATGTTGGTCCAGGTTTATAGAACTCTGCCCCAATTTGATAAAGAAGATTTATTCAAACTATATTTCCCTTAGGATCTAAAATTCCCTAGCCAACCCTTCATTATCCTTTGACCCTATTAGGAGATTTCTCATCGCACCCTGGTTGATATTTTGTTAATTCTCAGAGAGGATAATATTGAAGTTGTAAATGAAAAATCCCTAGGTTTTCTTAGTATGATGCTACAAACCAAAAATATCCTGGATATTCCCACTTATTTGTCTTGATCAATCAATTTCCAGTTTCAACATTTTCAAATAACCATATGTTTTATATATCCTCCATATCTAGTTCATCTATTTCTATTTATGCATGTTGACTAGCTAAGTCATCTCCATTTAAGTATGTTAGATACGTAGAAGTAGCTAAAGTCAATAGTTGAATGAACTAATACTGTAATAAGGAAAAAGGAGAAAAATGAAGTTTTTTCTCATTATTTGTCCTTTTTAATGTCTATGGCCTTTACTATCATCAATGCTAAAATTCCTCCTAGAATTTTGCTTGAGGTGAAGGAGAATTTACAACTCAGTGCGGACACAAGAGTGGGGGTCTGGATTTTATTTGAAGATTATACATAGATAAGTTTATATGGAGCAGAAGTACGCCATTATTGCCTTCCATTATTTCTTCCAATGACAATTTTCTCCTTGGAATTTATAAGGCAGAGTCTGAATGTTGATCAAATACACTTTGTCCCTAGGCATAAGGAGTACATGCTCAAACTTGAGAAGGAACTGGGACGCTTCATTATTAATACTAGACATGCCGTGGGACAAATAGAATATATGATGAAGGAACTTATTTTTTCAAAAGGTGAAGCTTGGCAATATGATCCCCATCATATTATTTCAAATATAAGATTGAAATCTAGTTTAGGGCCATACATTCATGACAATAGGCCAAAGTTAGAGAAGTTATAAAATCAAGATGTTATGATAAAAAATCCATTGGATCAACCTTCAAATGAAACTTCAGGGCAACAAAAAATTGGTATTGAGACCCCTGCAATGAAGGAGAAAGCTTAAAAATACCAATTCGAGAGAAATTAGATGTTGAGATAGAAGATCATCAAAGAGAAAAAATTAAGAGAACATCCTTCACAACAACTTGACTTTGAGATGCAGTTAGAGAATCTAGAATGGCTAATTTCTTCCTCCATCTTTTATGAGATGGTAGAATGCCTTGCTGGGAAGGTTCCCTCTTAAATGGAAATTTTGTTAAAAGGTTATCAACAAATTTCCGAGAAGAGCCTAAACATAGCAAAGGATATGAGCTCTCAGTTGTCATCAAATTTTACTAGGGATTATCAAAGGATATGAGCTCTTAGTGGTCTAGAGGTTTGGGTCTTGGTTCTCTCATTTGAAGCATATTCTATAAGAAGAGAAGAGATTCTTTTTGGGTTTTCTCGTTGGAGGGGTTTTTCCCTGGCTTGGAGCCTACTTCTTATGTCCATTATCTTTATTGTTTTTTCTCTTGATAATTGTTTGATGACAATATCTAATAAAGAAATATAAGAAGATAAATAAAGTCCACAAAAAATTATTAAGGTTAAGGAGAATTTGTTTAAATAACCGCCCTACTAGATTCTCCAACATGGTTCCAGAGCTAAGGTGAAGAAGAGAAGGAAACCTTGTGAACATCTTGTTGACATAATAAGGGATTGCTTGTCAAGGAGAATCATTTGAAAGACACAAGGAAATAAGAAGAAGACCAATTGACCTGGAAGGAAGGTTACTACATGAAACGCTCATTCAAGACCTCATCATCTTAAGAAGGATCAAGATCTTATTGAAGGAAGGAAGGATAAACTCTTGTTGAAGGCTCTCTAGTACTCCATTCCATAATCTTGAATAAAAGGAAACATAAAAGAATCTTGGGATCATCATCCACTCTTTGAATCTATTTGAAGACACTATTATTAAAGACATCCTAGAAGTCATCATTCTAGGGCATCTTTGAAGTCTCTTTGAAGGCCTTGAAAGCATCAAGATAGTTGAAGACATCATTAAAAAGGAGGACTCTTGATTTATAAGTAAGTTTCATATTTTATTCTATGTCTCAACCTACAGATCAAATGAATACATTTTGCAAGGAAAGAAACAAGGTCGTTGGATCAACAAACTTTCTAGCATGGAAGAAAAGGATTGACTTGATACTCACAGAAAATGAAGTCATAGAATATGTTCTTGGTGAAGTTACTGTACCGGAAAAACAAAAGACTCATGAGTTAGAAAAATACAGGAAAGCAGAATTGAGGGCACAAAGGGTCACTATTGAATCCATAAAATATCATATTGTTCCCTTTATTTCTGATTTGAAGATATCCAAAGCTATGTATGATTAGCTGGTGAAATTGTACTCTATAAGTACATCAGGTCAAAAGATATCCTTGAGGAATCAACTATATAGAATAAGGAAGTCAAAGTATGAATACATGGCCACTTTTATTATGAATATATCACAAATAAGGGACCAGTTTCAAGGGCATGGGTAATTTGTTTCCAATTCAAAAATGACTACTTGTGTATTAAATGCTTTGCCACTTGATTGGAGCAATTTTTCAACTAGTGTCTACTCAAGTAATGATACTAATCCTTTTGATTAGTTATGAGATCAATGTATCTTGGAAGAAACAAGGATAAAGGAAAAGGATGAAACCAAATCAAATGATAATTCTCAAAATTTTATTGTAAAATCCAAGAAGAAGAAGAAAGGGAAGTTTGGAAAATCCGAACAAAAACCAGATATGTCTAAGATTCAATTCTTTGGATGCAATACATATGGACATTTTAAGAGTCTTTGTTCAAACAAAAATAACAACAAAAGGAAGGAAAGGAGAAAATCTCACATAGCTGAGGAAAAGGGAAAACTAGAGAAGACGCTGAAAGGAGAAGATACCAAGGATCTTCACCATTGAAGGAAGCTCCATCTTTATCAGGTTCATTATGAAATTTTTATTTCTTTTATTAGAAAGTAGAAAGTATAAAGTAGAATAACATGCATTGTTTCATTCTCTAGAAGATTCTTGTTTTTGTAAAAAGCATGGCATCATAGAAAGAAGCATATGATAGTAGAATTAGAGTCTACATAATCAATTTTCTTTGAAAGGAATCATCCATATTAAAAGGAAGAGAAGATTGTGACCATATCGCATATTATACTTCATCCAGGAATTTTCTAACATAATGTTAGAGGTAGACATTTTTAAAATAGGATCATTTAAGATCCTCCTATAAGATCGATAATTTAGGAAGGTTCATGGAAGGAGAATTATGATTGGTATATATTCCATCTGGTATGGAATATATTGTCTTGCAGGATGAAGGCATGAAAAGTGGTCGAACGATAGTTTGAAAAGTAGAATTGAATGCTTTCTCCTTTTAAAGGAAATCTTAATATTCAATACGATTGGAAGGAAGATCATTCAAAGAAAGTATGGCTATATGGTTGTGTGGAAGCAAAGGAATGCATGTTTTTTAATTAAATTTTATTTAAGATAGGGTTCATATCTACAACAATCTTACAAAAATAGTTAGTGATAAGAATATGCTTGGTAAGTCTTCCATACCATTATTCAATGCATGGAAGAAGAAGTCTGGTATGCTTCAAAATGGAAAAATATAATGACTCTCCTGCAAAATAGCATGGCATAAATCAACATCAAGTATGGTCTCTGGAAAAAGGAAAGAGAATTGATAATGACAACTCCAAGGAAGATATTGTAGATTTCTAATCAAGTTCGATCCATGGCCACCTTAATTAAAAATGAATGCATGGGGAAGGATTCTTTCACAATATGAAGATGGAACATACATAGGGGTGCTGATAAGAAAGGATACATGTAAGAAAATAATTTGATGTAAGGGCCATCATAAGGTAATTATGATACTAATACATTGGTATTAGTTATCTAGTTGACATATAGCTTTGCTACTTGGAAGTATATTGGAAAAATGCATGACAACAGTAGAGGCAAGTTCAACTGTTTGTTGTTTAAACTCAAATTTATGGTCAATATGTGTACTCCATCTTGGAATTGAAAGGTAACAACACAAGAATATATCTGATGTTCATGACGATCAGTTTCATGTTTAGAGGAAACTTAGCTTCACTTTAGAAGGCTCAATATAATGCATTTATTGATGATGAATAATGGAAAGTGGTATGAAATGTTGGTGGTCAGAAACTGTCACAAGTTTAAAGAAAGAATATGGCTCCATAACATCCAGGAAGAAATAATCTCAATATGATGAGATGAAAATAAAGGAGGAGTCATGCAACTATTACTTGAATATCTCCATGAAGAACTAGTAGTTGATACATTTATGAAGACAAGCTAAAGAGCTTATGGTTAAGACTTACCAATTAAAAGGAAGTAAGGAATTTCCTCTATGGCTTGAGAGGAAGTAAGGAGTCTCCTTGAATAATTGAAAAAGGAGAAAGGATAATTTCCCTAATCAAAAGGGAATGGGGATCTCCTCTCTAGTTAAGAGGGAGTGATGTTAAGACATCATATTATCCATGTGTCAAGCACTAGACCAGGACTAACCGCTACAAGTATTAGTGAAGGAACTAGGAAGGAGAATAGATTATTGGATAAGCATCTAACATTAATACTCATTGAGGATAACAAATCCAAGATAGGAAGTATTCTTGTTGATCGACGCTCTTTGAGGATTAGATAGGTATCCAAGACAAGAGTGGCCTAAGAGGATTGCTATTCTTTGAGGATTGGGAATCCAAGATAAGAATAGTCTTAAAAGGAAATACATTGTAAACATATGGATGGGGTATGTACCTTGAGGGTTAGTGTGGTATCTCACATAAAGTCTCCCAACATTATGCTTTAATATAAGAAGAGCTTGTCATTTAAGGCCTTACTATCTTGACAATGTTGGTGTTAAAATTGGCAACCAGGGAAAAACTTCATGTGTGTCATCTTATTCATGGTTGATAATATTTTTATTAGATTCCTCTCATTGAGAGGTGTAGGATTGATATAAAGATCATCCGATTCCGATAAGTATTCATGGAGATATGAATTTATTTTGATTATGGAATTATTATCAAGCCGACCTACAACTCATGTAGGCTCAGAAGCCCAACAGTCGCATCTATTCAAACACCAACGTTGTGTATAAATATAGGAGGAATTTTCCTCATTTGGACTCACTCATCTCATCACATCTCTCTCTCTCTCTACTGCGCAGAAAATAGTCTCTTCTCTATTGCGCAGAAATGGGTCTCTCTCTCACACATGTGAAGTCGGACGCTGCTGAAACTAAAGCTGCAACTGCAGAAGTAAAGTTTGACCTGCATGGACTAGAATATCTCCTCATCTAAACTGATTTTTAGGTTCATATGAACCTCCTCTGAAATCCACAACTTTTGGTGGTGGAATCAAGTCAATCCGACAGACGGTTTGCAAGATATCCACTGCCCTAGTTTGAAGGAAGCTTCCGAAACTGAAGCTGCAACTGCATAAGTAAAGATTGACCTGCATGGACTAGAATATATCCTCATCTGAATTAATTTTTAGGTTCATCTGAACCTCCTATGAAAGCCGCAACTTTTGGTGGTGGAATCAAGTCAATCCGATGGACGGTTTGCAAGATATCGACTGCCCTATTTTGAAGCCGGAAGCTGCCGAAACTGAAGCTGCAATTGCAGAAGTAAAGATTGACCTGCGTGGACTAGAATATCTCCTCATCTAAACTGCGTTGTAAGTTCATCTAAACCTCCTCTAGAAGACGCAACTTTTGGTGGTGGAATCAAGCCAATCCGACGGTCGGTTTGTGAGATATCGTCTGCCCTAGTTTGACGATGAAGCCACTAATGCTGATGCTGCTGATATAGGGTTTGCTACTGCTGATATAAATCAAATTTATTGTATTGTTTCTCTCTATTGAATTATTGAAGAGAAAAGAAGATTTTATCAAAGGGTTTCCCCACACATTGTGGGGTTTGTCCCTGGCTAGCCGCCACATCTTGTGTCTCTTGTCTTGGCTTGTTTTCTGTCGATCGTTTAATGTTCTGTCCGCACTTTATTTTATGTATATGTGATTGCTAATCTATGGAATATAATAAGAAACATAAGTAAATTGTTATAAGCATAGAACATACCATAATTTAACAGTTGTTCATGATGTTGATGCTTAAAAATGACTTACTAATCCAAATCTTCTTATGATAACTCTTTTGTTTGATAAAATTCTTGTACCAGTTGTACAATTATGAACACCTCCCTAGTTAAGAGGGGTTGTTGGAAAATTTAAATAGTTTCAGTCTTCATGATTGTCATTGTAATAATGTCATTATGTATATCTTATGTTAAAAAGTAAATAATAAAAGAAAAATATTATTTTGAAGCATGGGTTTCATGCTTCTTTTGATTGGTCATCCATGGTATGAATTTTCTTCATGCTTCTAGGGTGTGTCATGCCATAAAAATTATTGTCACGAGTCAACTGTGTCAATATCAGTTGTATAAGACCCTATTGTGAAAGATGTAACATGTAAAAGATACTAATTTTATGTCTAGAAAGTCAAAAAGACCTCCAAGCACAAGTCAACCCTACCAGTGACGAGTCGACATAGAAGAGGATATTTGACCTCCACATATGTGTATATATAGAAGTAGTTTCAATCTCATTTGACGAATTCAATTTTCACAAAAGGCAAGTTCGATCTGAAGCAAGGAGCAAGAAGGAAGCAATAACGAATTTGAAGGAAGCAAGAAGAAATCAAGAAAAGGAAATAAGATCTCATTTTGAGCCTTATTCTTTCACACTTGCGAAGGAATTAGGCTTTTTGCAACTATTGTAGGGCCGAGAGTTGTAGGTCGATATTGTAGATCCAAGTTAGGGGTTGAGGTTAGATTTGAAGCAGGTTGAAGGAGGATTGACCCTTATTGACTTTGTTGATATTTGACTTATTTGGAAGAGATTCTTGGAGGGATAAACTGTTGCTTAGAAGAGGTACCGGTCTAGAGGATTAGGTCTTAGTTTTCTCATTTGAAGAAGATTCTATAAGAAGAGAAGAGATTATTTCTGGGTTTTCACCTTGGATGGGTTTTCCCTTGGCTTGGAGCCTACTTCTTGTGTCCACTGTCTTTATTTTTTTTGCTCTTGATAATTATTTTATGAAAATATATAATAAAGAAACATAAGACGATAACAAAATCTCACAAGAAACTATTAAGGTTAAGGGGAATTGGTTTAAATATCTTCCCTACTAGATTCTCCAAAACTTCAGAGCAACTATCTAAGGTATTAACTGATCTTAAGCTCTTAGAGGTGAAATTGAGAAAAACACAAGGCACTTTGGAAGATGTAAAAAAACAATTGAATATTCAGGAGAGGAAACTCAATTTAGAAAATGAAAAATACAACAAATTGATATAGGAAAAACAAGTTATTTAAGAAGAGATTAATAAACTTAAAACAAAATTGAAGGGAAATGTTTCCTTGAGGGAAGAAAATTCAATGGTTTGGGACAAAATTATTCAAGAAATGCACTTAGTTTAGGATTACATTTGTATGTTGTAGAGAAAAAAATTCTATTGGAAAAGGTATAGCCGATCATAAAGATAATCAAAGATGAATTAAAATATAAAGCCTCAAAAGCTAAGCAAATTATACAATATTTGAATGATAAATCTCCAAATGAGCTTAGGGAACTAGATGTGGTTGACACAACATTTTTCATTTCAAAAGTAAGAAATGTTATCAAGAAAAAAATTCTTCACATTCAAGCTTCTAATCGACATAAGGAAGTTCAAAATGGAGTCTCAATATTTAACAATAAATTTGACCAAAGGACAAGAGCTGGATTGCCCAACTGTTGGGACAAAAATGGAAAATTACTATCTTGGGAGGCATATGAAAAGTCATTAACAAATTTTAAAATTCAAGATGGTAAGTCTTCTAAATCATCAAATCCCTTAAAGGGCCAAACTATTGTCAATTATCTACAATGTGATTTCCAACTCATGTGGCTGGTAAAACCCCTGTTCGTGGCTAAGACATATTATACCAAACATTCCAATTTTGTGGATAGCTTGTCGATAAATGGTTGAGTATCCACAATTGGACAAAGCACTTTGGAAAATATGCGAAAGGATGACCAAACCTCAAGTTGTAGAAGTGGTGGAACCAAGAGCTAATCAATGAAATGTCATATTTGAAATTGTCTTTATTTAGATTAGTCTTTAAGAAATCGTTAAATTTCTCTTTTATGAGGAAAATTTGTATGTAAATATTTCAAGGGCTCGTTAAGAAAAGTCGGTTATAGTAGTTAGGAGTTTGATAGTTACTCAGTAACTAAAAACTAAAATTTTGATATGTTATTTAAAGAGAAGAGAACCACATGGAAAGGGTTTAGGGATTTTGGTAAATTTTGGCTCCATGGTTATAATGCTCCATATTCCTTGAATATTAATAAAAATGATGATATATTGCTTCCAGACTCTTTGATGCGTTACAATATATTATGTTTTTCTCTTTTTGTTTTTATTTTTGAAGTACCTTCTTCTTCAAATGAAGTTAATGTATGATGCAAGATGTTTATCTTAAGATAAGTGCAAATTTTTTAATGTTACAATTTATGGCAGAAAATAACCCACTTCTCTATTTGAGAGGCCTTAATAGATGCTCCATTATATTCACCGTAGTCACTGTCTCTTGTTTACTTTGTTACATTCACTAATTCTTGCTCATGGTTTAAGCATTGGATTCCTTTTTGCCAATTAAAGACCCTGCTCTTCTTTCTTATTTTTCATTCCATATTAATCATCTAAAGTCTATAACCATTAGGAAAAAGGGCAGTCTATTGGGTCTTGAATTTTCTTCAAGATTAAGTTAACATTACACACATAGGTGATTTGTATCTAGGAAATAATTTCAAAAGCCCTTCATTAGTTTTGTGGATTTTCTGGGCACTGGTTATTTTATCCAAGAACTGTCTCCATGGTACAATATGACCCATTGACATTCATCTTCAAACCATGCTCATATGTATGGAATGCATGATTTTGATCTCAATGTAAGAGATAAAACCCAACCATCTATTAGAGGTACCTTCCAAATACCCATACTCAATGCAGGCTTCATACCTTGGGTATATAAAGCGCCATTACATCAAGATGCAAAAAAACCCACATCCAAGGGCTACATATATAAAAAATATTGTTGATGAATTATCCCAATCACTAGTTTCTATGTTATCTTTAAAAGTCCATCTGACTTTCTGTTAAAATTGGAAACTAGGGCCAAACTCCATGTGGGTCATATTATTTATGGAAGCTTATATTTTTCTTGGATCCCTCTCATCGAGAGGTGTAGGATTGATCTAAAGATCCTCCGATTCCGATAAGTATTCATGGAGTTATGAATTTATTTGTGTTATAAGACAATTTGTCAAGGTTGGCCAACAACCAAATAACCCCCACATGTGCTCAACGTTTTAGTATAACGGGAGATGACTTGAGAGTCATTTCACACACACTTCTCTCTTGATTTCTCTACACTTGTCTTGGGTTTTAGTGTGAGAGAATTCTAGGAGGAAGAAGCCCTAGACGTTGGAGGAAAGGAGGCTGCCCTAGCCGCAACAAAGAAGACATGCCAACGAAGCTATGGAAGGGATCTACGTTGACCTAAAGGAGATCTTGGAAGAAATTTAATGCAGCTATGGGGGAGGCCTTAACAAGCCCTAGCCGCAATCATAAAACAACCCTAACACTATCCTAAATCTACCCTAACCGTAGGTCTGCCCAGCCCTAACCACAGGTCTGCCCAACCCTAACCGCATGTCTATTCAAGCCCTAGACGTAGGTCTATTGAGGTGTCTTGGGTGCAATAAAGGGCAACGTATAATGATACAATAAGAGGCCAAGGCAGCGAGGGAGTTAAGGTCTGGTTTAAGGCTAACTGAGCTGTGTTAAAGGGCCAAGGAGCTAAGCTTGGAGGTTGAGTTGAAGAAGGGTGATCATAGGTGTGTTTGGGACAGTGAAAAGGTAAGGGAAGCTTGTTTTTAGTGGGATGTAGGTGACATCAGGGAACTGTGGTAGGCCACAGTTCTAACCACCTTAAAATAGGAACAACGTGGAGAGGTTGAGGGCTCAAACATGCCCAAAACAATAACGTGCTAGGGGAGGGTTCTCATGAGGGTGTGTCGCAGTTTTCCAGAGGGCTATTCAAGGACTGTGTGAGGAGTTTAGGGCTGCCCTAACCAGAATAGTCATGAAAAAAATATATATAAACTATTTAGAGCAACATTTTTATGGTGTGTTGGAAGCTAGATACATGGGACAACAAGGTCACTTGATGGAGAAAGAAAATGGTACAACACGGCTATGATACTTGGTGGAGAAAGCAATAGGACATCAAACTATGACATGGTACAACATGCCAAATGGGATAGCTAGGCAATGGTTCTTAGTACAACATGGAAAATGGGATAGCTAGGCAATGGTGCTTGTTGGAGCATGGTAAAGGGGACATCTAGACAATGGTGCTTGGTGCAGCAAACATTGGGACAACATGTGTGACAACAAGGTACATTAGTACTAAACATTGGGACAACATGTGTGGCAGCAGGTACAACAATACTAAACATCGGGACAACATGTATGGCAACATGTACAACAATGCTAAACATTGGAACAAGCAATGTGACAACATGGTGCAACAATGACACATGGGACAACAAGTACATGATGCAGTACAATGATGGGTACAATCATGATTAGTGAAGTAGGATGAGATGCAGCATGGTGATGATGGGTGCAACACAACGAGGTGCAACACGATGATGAGGAGCTGCATAATGATAGGTGCAACATGGTGATGGAGTCAGCTGGGAGAATCAGTTGAAGCAACATGCCTTCAACTGATTTTAACTACCTCATGTATCATCTACTTAGAGATGATCCGTGCTCTTATTTAGATAAATCAAAGTGTTGGCTTTTGTTGTAAATGTACTATCTCTGTCTCTCTTTGTTGAAATATTGAAGAACATATAAGAAGAATTGATCAAGGGTTTCCCTACATTAGGGTTTGTCCCTGGATGTCGCCACATCTTATGTCCTCTTGTCTTGGCTTGTCTTCTGCGATCTATATTTATGTTCTATCTGCAATTTAATTTAATGATTATGTGATTGCTAATCTAGAAATGATATTGAGCTAACTGTGAAAATTGAAATAAATTGTTCTAAGCATAGGACATACCTAAAATTGACACTTTCCTTTCTCTATGGAAGGCCTTATTGTTAGCCTTGGGAGCTACTGACCGATCAAATGTGTAGTTACTGAATTAGATAAAGTTAACCTAGCCTCACTCAAATAATTTCATTTTATATACTCATCGTAATAAAAAATGTCATCATCCATCACTATAGTATTGTCAATGGTGGTCCTTCTACTTTCATAATATCCACCAAGGTCTAGAAGAAGTTGGGATCCTTAGAGTTGATCATTTCCACTATAACTCTTCATGCCTACAACATATGACTTTCCTAGCCACAAGGACTTTTCCAAAATGTTCCCATTGAATTCTTGGGAAATACCATCTCGATTAAGATGAAGTTGTTGATTCCCACTCAACTACAACATTCTCCTTAGGTGTAAATAGTATATCTATGCCAATAAGGTCATATATTTTTGAATATATTGTACCATGATGTTTCCCTATGAAGAAAAAGTCGTCAATCTAGACTAACTTACATATTATGATCTCAAGCCATCCAATACTCTCTTCAAAAATTTTCCCACAGTTGGAGCTACCCACCCCCTCCCATATTATAAAGAGACGAACCTTAAACTTATTAAAGACTCCTATTATCTTGGGGATTATTGTGGCATGCCTCCTTGAGTCAATAATGTGGGACCATCTCCATGTGCACCATCTCCTCCTCTGATAGGATGCCTCTTATTTCTTCATAGGCATTGCCCCACACTTGGATGCCATCCTTTTCCATTTATAGTCCTCCCTGTCATCATATTCAATTTATATATCACCTCCAATACTGAATCCCATAATTTAGAGACCCTTCATTTAGAGAATTCCATCCACATGATTCCATTTCTATTCCTCCAATTAATGCTTGAAATCCTTATATGGTACCTCTCATGCCCTTCTATTGACCCTATTGTTACATTAGCCATTATTTTAGTTTTTGATGCTTTTGGCCCCTTTGGGGAAATCACTCATTTTGAGGACTAAATCTCATGCACAAAAGAAACCTTAATAAATGCACACTAATCAAAATTTTTGGGGCACCTTGATGCCTAATTATGACCTACTGTCCCACCACCACAATTGAAAGACACTCACATTCATATTTCCTTCCCTTGTTCCCTTTATAATGTTAATGGTCACCCTACTCCTTGTTATCCTATATTCTCAAATATTTGTCAACTGGTACACCCACTTTATGTTTGATTCTCTCTTTCTACCTAGCCCATCCACATTGACTACGAGCACTTCTAACTCTTTCATGTAGGAATCTAATATCACATGAGCACACGACCCTATGTTAGGTATTAATCACTATTTCACTTTATTCAATGCCTATAATTAGTACACCCATGAATTCTTGTAACTCCCTACATACCGGTCCTCTCTTACTACTTAGTAAAAGAAAGCCCACATTTGTATCACCAAGTTTATTTCAGTCGACATGTCCTCACTGTACCCTGTGTAGATCATATAGAATCAACTACCATTTATGCTAAATCCTTTACTTTTAGCTACCTTTCATTCTCGTCTAGAAACATTATAGATCCACCATTGAGCACATCCATTTATCACTCTGGCACTTCTTTCTACATTCTTTATATGGAATATTTATCCATATTCATTGTTTAAATTTATATTGGCTCTACCTACATTGACTGCCCTTTGTTCACATATGGAGTTGATATTGGTCATAAATTTGATTCCTTATCTCCCTTACTTGAGGAAGTGATACTTCTTGATACTCCCCCCTCTAGTGTCCACTTCTTACACTTTGATGAAAACATCCTAGAGGCCATGATTTCCCTTAATTTTCCTCGGGATAGTTTACGCCATCGATTGTATTTTCATCCTTGGGATACCCTAAAAATCTCAAACTAATATACCATTTAGGCAAAGAATTTCATTTCCCATAGAATTTTCGATTCATTCAAACATCTTATCCTTGCCACATGTGTGAGTAGGGTAATATTTCCAATTTTAAGAAACAATAATGGTTAAAATTTGTGTCACTCTAGTATCACTAAAAACATCCTTCTTCATGCAACTTATACCCTCGATGGGGTTGCTACTTAGAAAGATATACTTTGAGAGTTTTCAAATACTTTTTCCTTGTCATACTACATGGAAATGCATAACATAGAGCCCTATAATTATTTAACACCATATCGTCACATGGTATGATGTGTCACGTTCATAGAAAACAATGAGCTATTCACCCTGCAAAAAACCCAAGCTTTGTATCACAAACATTTTCTGACTTAATTATATGCCAAACTTTTAATTTTTATTCCCAATTCTATATTATCTGCTCAATTTTGTGAGAAAAGCATATTATTTATAACTTTACTTATATTTGAATTCACATGTTATAAACATAAGTCCAAAATGATATGCATACCATGATAATTTAAAATTCTTGTATCCTTGAAACCTTGCCATGAATTTTTTATACCAAATCCTTTTGTTTACTTTCTTATGCCATGTATAAGCCAACAAAATCATGTCAACCATTCATAACACTTTGCCTAATGGCACCCCACTTACTTTAGCTTATGAAAACATAGGGATATCATGATTTGCAACAATTTGTGATCTTTAATAACATACGAGTCATATATGAATCAAGAACCATGTCAATTTTTAAGCCCTAGATAATGATTGCCCTATTTTTTTATCTTAATTAAATAAATTATATCTAAAATTATTTAATGACATAAATGAACATTTCTAAACATGCAATAATAACACATATGGTTGAAAATGTACAATGGAAATAATAAATAAATAACACACATTCACAATGATTCCTCCCTTCAAATTAGCTTATCATTTCAATAGTCAAAGCTTACATGCAACCTCCATAGTCTATTGTAATTTTGAAACTATACGGTAAACAAAATATTATAGAACATAAAAGTAAAACCCATTGAAATAGAAGTATGGCTCTATCAAAAGAAGAAGGCAACAACTATCGCTATAAAATGGTACGATGTTGCTACTATATGGATTCCTTATTGCTTTTTACTACAATGGATCTACACTTTCTTCTCTCTTATGCACTCTACTTCTTCTCTTGGTCTCAACCTCTCTCAAGTATTCTAATGTTTGTTTTAACTTCTCCCATTTTTTCCTATTTATGCTTTGAGATATATAACTAACCTCCTCAATCCTAGTAACTATTTTCCCATATCTTAGCAACTAATCTCCTTAATCCTAACAACCACCTTATCTCAACAATACAGTGTATGGATAAAATGAGAACAAGTTTAATTCACTAATATTTTATAATTATCTCTGGATTATTTTATTTAGATTTATAAGACTATAAAAATATAGGAAATTTTACTTTCAATTTTATTTATTTAAGTGAAATTACAATATGGTATTATTTCCCACTTTTATTAAGAGGTCATTAGAAGTTGTCTCGAACTACTTCTTGCACGTTCACACCTAACATGTGCAAGAAGCTTCTTCTCAAGCTATATTTCTCAATACAATCAAATAAGAAAGCCAATGAAGTAAAAGAAAAAATAAAGTTGGGGATGTAAAATCATGTGTATCAATAAGTGGGAATCTCAATTCCTTGCACAATGGATGTTGAGGTGATATGATATCTACTTTATATCCATAGGTGAAGCGTATGTTTCCAATGGAGGAAATTATATGTCCAACATAAATTCAAATCTCAACTAATATTTCTAAAACAAACAATGCTTTGGTTGAAGAAGAGAAGAAAATTATGCAAGATGTTGGGTATGCAGAGGGAGATATTGGAGCCATGAATTTTGATCAACCTTTTAATGAAGAGGCTTTATCATGCAGTTTAATGATGAAAAAATTAAATATTTATCACACCTACTATTATGAATGAGATTATCAGAGAAATGATTGACTGAAAATAACAACATGCACACATAAATCAATGACACAAAAATTATTCTAGAAAACCTAAACCAAGAAAAAACCATCCAAATATGTATTTGTTCCCTTGACCAAATCTTGTAAAGAAGGCTAAGTGAGCCTTCACTACTCACCTTTAATCCCGTACAATGGATTATCCCAAGCCTATTTAAAGGATTCATTAAATCAAAACCAACTAGCACAAAACCATGTGCTATCAAAACCATGGGCTTTAAAACCATCTCTATTGACCTTAACACAATGAATCATTTACTCAGTCAAGGTTAACCTAACATTAACCCCTTTAGAATTGACATGGGGTAGTTATCCAGGTCCTACCCCCGTCAAATTTTATAACAAAGGTATCTAGGAATTCAACATGCCCCCCATCACCTAGGTCTACCTCTAAACTTTACTAATAATTTACCAGGGGTATGCATGCCTAATAGAGTTTTATAGTCATATGCCCATTCACATACAATTCAAAAATTTTCAACTCCAGTATAATATAATATATATATATATATATATATATATATATATATATAATTTGTTGTTGTTATTGCAAATCCATACATAAATATACTCTCTCACACAAGGCATAAGAAATTTCCTATGCCATTTCTTAGCAACCATATGTTGCTCTGATCTCTCCTTTACTTGACCTTCCATGTCACCATTGAATATTTTCCCATATTTCTTCTTTCCTAAGAAAGTAATTGACTTCATGGTTAAGCTTATGCAAATGGGTCACATCTACTAACCCTACTTTGTTACTTATCAATCTTACTATTAAGGGTTAGGGATTCTACATGTGTTAGGGTTCTTTTAGTGGTTGAGAAACAATGTATCTAATCCTATGACTTGACCCTTGGTGTTTTCCATGTTCTTATTAGTGAATTCATAGTCATACACTTGGTTAGAATGAGAGGGAGGAGCTAGTGGAGTGACCTTCTTTTTCTCTATAGGATTCCTATCTAAAATTTCTCCTCTAGTTGTAGCCACAAACTATAGCTACTCATACTCGTGGCATTGGGCCACTATCTTAGTAGCATCTCTTGCTTCCCAACATTAATGTATGCTCATTTATATGAATGAGTAAAGGTCATTCACAATTCTGAGACTCAAATGTGTAATCTTCTACCACTTGCTAAAGGGATCACAACTATTTACACACAATATCTTCATTTCTATATGTGAATCCATCTCTAGAAAACTCCATAATTTTCATGTCTCCAATTTATGGGAAAGTAAACCTATTGATGGCCTATTTCATAGTACATCATTGTGCCTCTTCAAAACTGCAATGAAGGTTGGAACTGCAAACAAATGCAACCATTGGCTCATGATTTTCATGGTTCTCCAAATTTCCAATAACTTTATTTCTCCTCTTCCTTTGTCATCATTGTCGTTGTGATTGTCTCCTCCAGTGTTTTTACAAAACTCTATCCAAAGAAATGTATTTCCTCACCTCATTCCGGATGTGATGTGTGTGTCCTTAAAATAACTTTCACTACACCCAATTGAACTTTCATCGTGCATCCATCTTTCTCATTGATATTTGAATTTTGGATCTAATACTAGTTGTTAGGAATAGGAACATTAGAGAGATGATTAACCAAAATAAAAAAAATGCACACATAAATTAGTGAAACACAATCTACTTTGGATTACCCAAACAAGAAAAAAACCAGCCAAATATGTCTTTGTTCCCTTGACCAAATCTATCCAAGACATCCAAGTGAGCCTTCAATCACATTTATGCCCATTACAATGGAGTATTCAAGCCTATATTTTAAAGGCTTCATTACATCAAAAGCAATGAGGACAAAACCATGAGCTACTGAATCCATGGGCCCAAAAACCATCACTATTGACCTTAACACAATGCCTCGTTTATAGAGTCAAGGTTAACCTAACACCAACCACTAGCATGTCCAATGTACCAATACTATGTGGTATGTATTTAGGTAAACCTAGTAATATTTTCTAGGTAAATAACTTTTGAGTTATAACAAATGCCCCTAATGTATGAGGTTAGGAGCATATTGTATGACTGAAATATATTACAATTTTCTTTTACCAAGCAATGCGAGTACCAATAAGGGAGGGAATATCCTTGGGAAAAAGAACCACCCTTGGAACAATAAGAGGAGTATCACCCACCAACAAGAAAGTCATAAGGTGGTGAATATACATTATCTCAATAAGGACAAGGTAGGCATACCCATACACATTGAGATAACTCATGATAATGAAAACAATGTGTGCCCAATAGAGGGGTTGAGAGATTGAGACAAAATGAGGTCTCAATATTATAAAATATGTAGTTGATAACAAAATTCTAGAACACAATACAATGATAGAGATATTCCCACACACACACTTGGATGAAAAGGGGCAAGGGAAGACATCCCAACTACTTCTGATCTACATACATAGTACTTGATTCCCCCATCTTAAGGGAAACCTGTAGGACACAACCTATGAAGCCCTATTGAACAAGAAAGGTACTCCAAGTATCTAAAATGAGCTAACTAAATGAAATCTTCAATTGATGGCTTTGATAATAGTGGAACTAAGCAAGTCAAACCAAAGGAATTGTACCCAAGTTTGAATCATCTCAAATGAAATGTTGAAGCTAGAACATGTGATGTGATGTATGAAGGGAAATCCATCCCAAGGATTGGCACAACTCGCATGTCTAGGAAATTAGTACATCCAATTGAAGCAACGAACTATCATGTGTATGATTCTTAAGCATGTGATACTATGATGAAGTTGAGAATGTGAGAAATAAAAAAGTAAAAGAACTTTGGGATCTCTTGCTGCTTGGTTGAAGGCACCCATCAATAATGAAGATGAGTCCAAGGTACACTATCTTCTAATATAAATGACTAGAATAGAAGTGTTGAAGTCAATAGGAGAAGACTCGTTGGAGTCAAGGCAATGTTGAATTGTTGGAACCAACACGAGGTGGAAAGTATGATGTGACTAATAGAGATTAACGCCAATGGGGGATAAGAATACATTGAGAGGTAGACTAGACACTTCCCTTATTCAGAGCATAAATGCAAGGATGACCTAACAACAACTGAAAACATTCTATAGGGAATGGTCAACTATTGGGAAAATAGATTTTCAAAGACATATTAATAAACCATAAGGATAATTTGAGGTTAAATTTGGACAACATAAGATAGTTACAAGTCATAGAGACACATGTAAACTAGAATATGATGTTATTTTTGTAGCATCAAGCAGGTGTTCTAGTCTCAATTTGTGTCAGAGAGGCTAAGAACATGAGATATTCAAAACCAAGAAAAGGTTTCACGAGATAAGCTTGTAAAACACTTTAATTAAATTAATTAAACATCATTTAAATTTTTCCTAAGTCTAAATTAGAAAATATGGTTAATTAATAGTATTTAATTAAGGAAAAGGGAGAAAGCTCTAGAAACTCACACAGATTGAGTTTGAGATGATATTAGCCATTGATGGAGATCTAATAATGGCCATTGGTTCCCAATTGAGATATTATAAGAGCATATTGATGGGGTTGGAGATAGACACATTAAAGGAGAGCAAGATCCTTAGTAGATCAAGCTATCTAGCTGTAGAGGTTGAACAAGAAAGAAGAGTTCAAGCCAGAAGGAAGGTAGAAATGAAAGGGAGTAATAACATTGATTTCTGGTGGATTTCCAGTGCTAGAGAGTCAGCAACAAGAGGGCCACATTATTCCTTCGTGAGGCTATGCAGGGCCTACAGAGAAGGCTTCAGAGGGAAATTCGATTTAGATGGAGAGGAGGTTTGTTTAAGAGACAATGGATGAAAGAGGTTCTAGGAGGCCAAGCGATTCATATCCCGTGGTTGAGTTGGGCATAACAGTAGGATCATAGTAGCTCCAAGGGTAGTGCGAGTATAACCTGCACAAAGGTTGATGTAGGGGTTTTGAGTGGCCGAGATAAAGCAAGTTCCAAAGCTGGGATCAATTATCGACAAGATTAATTGTCTCACTAATATTTTGGCCAAGTTGAGGATTTCCAGTTTAGGCATCCAGATATTATACTCATATTTTTCTGTTGCATATAATAAACTAAACCCTCATCTACTGCACCTGATTTCAACATAGTAAACTATCAAACTAGAACTATACTGAGTTCTCATTTTTATTGAGGTAACCAAAAATCATTTGATTTTGAAAAGTGTTGATTTAGGATACACCTCTTTTTTGGAGCATATTTTTGACACTTTAGTGATTTTCATGCTGATTTTGAAAAGTGTTGATGCAACATCAACCCCTTTTTTAGAGGGCTTATTTTTGACACTTTTAAATTTTCTAATGTATTAAGTGTGCATAATTAGTTTTTAAATTAAAAAAATTTTGAAGTAGTCGTCTTCTTCTTGCTTGAGATATTTATTTTTAAATGTTTTTTCAGGTTTGTGTTTTTTGTTTTTCTTTTCAATTTATTTTGTCACGAAATCTTCATTTTTTTCATAGTTAAAAAAGGGTCAATATTTTAAAGTCACGACTTTCTATATATGTATTTATTGTTAATTAGTATTTCAATGCACATCAAATAATTGTCACTAAAAAAATAATAAATTTAAACATTTGACAAAAAAATACATATTTTGAATATAGATATAACAAAAAAATATACATTTTGAGACTTTTTTGCTAAAGATGACATGCCAAATAAATGATTTTTATGGGAGAATTTTAACATTTTTTTTTTTTTTTTTCAAAAAATAATGATTCACATAAAAATTAAAGTGAAAATTAGATAGTACAAATATTAAACATAAAACAACAATAATTGAATACTTATTCTTCTCATAAAATCTCAAAGTCAAAACATTACAAGTATAACTAATGAATATTTGTCAAATTTGAGTTTTATTTGCAAGCATAACTTAAATTTAATTGATAATATCATATAATCCATCCTCATCATCTTCTAGAGTTTCATTATTGTTTTATTCCATAGTATTTTGTGCTTCAGTTTGGTCATTTTCCTGTTATAATGGATCTTTGATGTCCACAAATCTCCCTAAGTATCCCTTTCTAATCATTCCATCTAATGGTGGTTGAGGTTCCTTTGCCTTTTTTCCCACACATGATTCATTAAAATCCCCTTTCTTGAAATCAACTTCTTGCATTGCATTTGGAAGAAAATGAATAACATTAATACTTTGTTGAATAAAATTGCATTGTAGTGAGTCTTTTTCAATGACAGTGCAATTTTTTCTTTCTTTTTGTAGGCAACATGCTAATGTTGTACCTAATCGTCAAGTATAAAAGAAATAATTAAGTAAATTAGTTTAAACACTTAAAAATTTAAAAATAAAATATTGAAATCCAATTTTATATAATAAAACTTACATGAACTTGAGAATAATTCCAAAATCTAATCTCCTTCATTTGAACATAAACCTATAATATAGCTATTCAATGACTATAGTTTTTGATAAATGTTAACTATCTCTTCTTTTGCATCTTTATCCCCATATGTTAGTTTTTTTACAACAACATCATGCACCAATATTTCGCTATGACACTTTCCATCTACTAGATACAAAAAATAGGCTTATAGCTATCATATTTTGTCCAACATTCAACATTAATGAAATCACAATCACTTATAATTGACTAATCTCTACAACCAATAATATTTTACTTTTTCCCGTAACATGAAATAAGAAAATTTCAATTAACTTGTACATAAATAATTTTTTGAACACTAATAAAACATACAATTTCAATGTCTTCCCATGTAAGCTGCATCCTTGAGTTTGTTTTTCCTTAAATATTGATAAAAACATTACAAATTGTGTTTTCGAATGAAATACCACAAATCTTCAAAATGGTGATGTTGTGACTTGTTGAAATCCCGTAACCAATTTACTAAAATATTGATAACTATAAGGCTCACTATCATATCCAATTTTTGAGAAATTGAAACCATGAGGAATATTTGCAATAACTAGAGAATAATCCCTTTTAGGTATGAGTTTCGCAATGTCTTCATAATCACCTTGTATTATTTGATATTGGATAGTGTGGAGCCCATTCCAAATGAAATGATTAAGACTAGGATTAAGTTCAACATTCTTCAAATCCTTCTTTCTCAACCTTTCCAACTTAATTCTTTTCAATAAAGGTTTTGAAACTATTTGATACTCCATATGTATCCTTCTTCAACATCTTTATTGAAATAAACAAATATATGTATAAGTAATAAAGCAAAAATAATATACATATGAATAAAAATAAATATATAAATCAACATACCTTTTTGAATGCAAGATACAAATATTTTAGTGCTGATGTAGAACTTATATCTCGGTAGTTGCATACAACATCATCCCAACTCTCTTCATTCAACATTTTAACCATTTGTTCTTGTATTTTCATATAAACCTTATGATTGAATAAATAAAGTAAAAAATGTTAATATATTGATATGTATAATAAATGATACCAACAACAATATGCTATATTTAAAGAAAATTATATTCCAAAAATAAGTAAAAATAATTCAACAAACTTACTTTTGCAATTTTGTGCACATTTCGTCCAATGATAATTCACCTGAATTCACTTGAGATAATATTGATTTGACAAGTTTGTTATCCTTCACTCTTGCATTGTTCTCCAAGGTGTAATAGTCATATCATCTAGAAGCTGCTTGATTTCAGAATCTGTCTTACTGCTGGTACATATTAATGGTTTATTCCTTTTAGCCTTCTGATTTTTTATGACAATGTTCTCCCACACGTCGAAAATATCATTAATCAATTCCCATATCTCTCCAGTTCTAAATGCAAACTATAAAATGTATCCATACCTCTGAATACATCTGAATTTACTTTTCCAACCTTTGAATTGATTTTTTCCTCAATTTGATAACTCATTTTCATACAACATTCCTTCCAAAAGCTTAGAGTAACCTTTGCCTTATTCCCACCACATTTTTTTTTCAAATTCATTATATATATATATATATATATATATATATATATATATATATATATATATATATATATATATATATATATATATATATAATTTGTTGTTGTTATTGCAAATCCATACATAAATATACTCTCTCACACAAGGCATAAGAAATTTCCTATGCCATTTCTTAGCAACCATATGTTTCTCTGATCTCTCCTTTACTTGACCTTCCATGTCACCATTGAATATTTTCCCATATTTCTTCTTTCCTCAGAAAGTAATTGACTTCATGGTTAAGCTTATGCAAATGGGTCACATCTACTAACCCTACTTTGTTACTTATCAATCTTACTATTAAGGATTAGGTATTCTACATGTGTTAGGGTTCTTTTAGTGGTTGAGAAACAATGTATCTAATCCTATGACTTGACCCTTGGTGTTTTCCATGTTCTTATTAGTGAATTCATAGTCATACACTTGGTTAGAATGAGAGGGAGGAGCTAGTGGAGTGACCTTCTTTTTCTCTATAGGATTCCTATCTAAAATTTCTCCTCTAGTTGTAGCCACAAACTATAGCTACTCATACTCGTGGCATTGGGCCACTACCTTAGTAGCATATCTTGCTTCCCAACATTAATGTATGCTCATTTATATGAATGAGTAAAGGTAATTCACAATTCTGAGACTCAAATGTGTAATCTTCTACCACTTGCTAAAGGGATCACAACTATTTACACACAATATCTTCATTTCTATATGTGAAGCCATCTCTAGAAAACTCCTTAATTTTCATGTCTCCAATTTATGGGAAACTAAACCTATTGATGGCCTATTTCATAGTACATCATTGTGCCTCTTCAAAACTGTACTGAAGGTTGGAACTGCAAACAAATGCAACCATTGGCTCATGATTTTCATGGTTCTCCGAATTTCCAATAACTTTATTTCTCCTCTTATTTTGTCATCATTGTCGTTGTGATTGTCTCCTCCAGTGTTTTTACAAAACTCTATCCAAAGAAATGTATTTCCTCATCTCATTCCAGATGTGATGTGTGTGTCCTTAAAATAACTTTCACTACACCCAATTGAACTTTCATTGTGCATCCATCTTTCTCATTGATATTTGAATTTTGGATCTAATACTAGTTGTTAGGAATAGGAACATTAGAGAGATGATTAACCAAAATAAAAAAAATGCACACATAAATTAGTGAAACACAATCTACTTTGGATTACCCAAACAAGAAAAAAACCAGCCAAATATGTCTTTGTTCCCTTGACCAAATCTATCCAAGACATCCAAGTGAGCCTTCAATCACATTTATGCCCATTACAATGGAGTATTCAAGCCTATATTTTAAAGGCTTCATTACATCAAAAGCAATGAGGACAAAACCATGAGCTACTGAATCCATGGGCCCAAAAACCATCACTATTGACCTTAACACAATGCCTTGTTTATAGAGTCAAGGTTAACCTAACACCAACCACTAGCATGTCCAATGTACCAATACTATGTGGTATGTATTTAGGTAAACCTAGTAATTTTTTCTAGGTAAATAACTTTTGAGTTATAACAAATGCCCCTAATGTATGAGGTTAGGAGCATATTGTATGACTGAAATATATTACAATTTTCTTTTACCAAGCAATGAGAGTACCAATAAGGGAGGGAATATCCTTGGGAAAAAGAACCACCCTTGGAACAATAAGAGGAGTATCACCCACCAACAAGAAAGTCATAAGGTGGTGAATATACATTATCTCAATAAGGACAAGGTAGGCATACCCATACACATTGAGATAACTCATGATAATGAAAACAATGTGTGCCCAAAAGAGGGGTTGAGAGATTGAGACAAAATGAGGTCTCAATATTATAAAATATGTAGTCGATAAAAAATGCTAGAACACAATACAATGATAGAGATATTCCCACACACACACTTGGATGAAAAGGGGCAAGGGAAGACATCCCAACTACTTCTGATCTACATACATAGTACTTGATTCCCCCATCTTAAGGGAAACCTGTAGGACACAACCTATGAAGCCCTATTGAACAAGAAAGGTACTCCAAGTATCTAAAATGAGCTAACTAAATGAAATCTTAAATTGATGGCTTTGATAATAGTGGAACTAAGCGAGTCAAACCAAAGGAATTGTACCCAAGTTTGAATCATCTCAAATGAAATGTTGAAGCTAGAACATGTGATGTGATGTATGAAGGGAAATCCATCCCAAGGATTGGCACAACTAGCATGTCTAGGAAATTAGTACATCCAATTGAAGCAACGAACTATCATGTGTATGATTCTTAAGCATGTGATACTATGATGAAGTCGAGAATGTGAGAAATAAAAAAGTAAAAGAACTTTGGGATCTCTTGCTGTTTGGTTGAAGGCACCCATCAATAATGAAGATGAGTCCAAGGTACACTATCTTCTAATATAAATGACTAGAATAGAAGTGTTGAAGTCAATAGGAGAAGACTCGTTGGAGTCAAGGCAATGTTGAATTGTTGGAACCAACACGAGGTGGAAAGTATGATGTGACTAATAGAGATTAACGCCAATGGGGGATAAGAATACATTGAGAGGTAGGCTAGACACTTCCCTTGTTCAGAGCATAAATGCAAGGATGACCTAATAACAACTGAAAACATTCTATAGGGAATGGTCAACTATTGGGAAAATAGATTTTCAAAGACATATTAATAAACCATAAGGATAATTTGAGGTTAAATTTGGACAACATAAGATAGTTACAAGTCATAAAGACACATGTAAACTAGAAGATGATGCTATTTTTGTAGCATCAAGCAGGTGTTCTAGTCTCAATTTGTGTCAGAGAGGCTAAGAACATGAGATATTCAAAACCAAGAAAAGGTTTCACGAGATAAGCTTGTAAAACACTTTAATTAAATTAATTAAACATCATTTAAATTTTTCCTAAGTCTAAATTAGAAAATATGGTTAATTAATAGTATTTAATTAAGGAAAAGGGAGAAAGATCTAGAAACTCACACAGATTGAGTTTGAGATGATATTAGCCATTGATGGAGATCTAATCATGGCCATTGGTTCCTAATTGAGATATTATAAGAGCATATTGATGGGGTTGGAGATAGACACATTAAAGGAGAGCAAGTTCCTTAGTAGATCAAGCTATCTAGCTGTAGAGGTTGAACAAGAAAGAAGAGTTCAAGCCAGAAGGAAGGTAGAAATGAAAGGGAGTAATAGCATTGATTTCTGGTGGATTTCCAGTGCTAGAGAGTCAGCAACAAGAGGGCCACATTATTCCTTCGTGAGGCTATGCAGGCCTATAGAGAAGGCTTCAGAGGGAAATTCGATTTAGATGGAGAGGAGGTTTGTTTAAGAGACAATGGATGAAAGAGGTTCTAGGAGGCCAAGTGATTCATATCCCGTGGTTGAGTTGGGCATAACAATAGGATCATAGTAGTTCCAAGGGTAGTGCGAGTATAACCTGCACAAAGGCTGATGTAGGGGTTTTGAGTGGCCGAGATAGAGCAAGTTCCAAAGCTGGGATCAATTATCGACAAGATTAATTGTCTCACTAAGATTTTGGCCAAGTTGAGGATTTCCAGTTTAGGCATCCAGATATTATACTCATATTTTTCTGTTGCATATAATAAACTAAACCCTCATCTACTGCACCAGATTTCAACAAAGTAAACTATCAAACTAGAACTATACTGAGTTCTCATTTTTATTGAGGTAACCAAAAATCATTTGATTTTGAAAAGTGTTGATTTAGGATACACCTCTTTTTTGGAGCATATTTTTGACACTTTAGTGATTTTCATGCTGATTTTGAAAAGTGTTGATGCAACATCAACCCCTTTTTTAGAGGGCTTATTTTTGACACTTTTAAATTTTCTAATGTATTAAGTGTGCATAATTAGTTTTTAAATTTAACAAATTTTGAAGTAGTCGTCTTCTTCTTGCTTGAGATATTTATTTTTAAATGTTTTTTCAGGTTTGTGTTTTTTGTTTTTCTTTTCAATTTATTTTGTCACGAAATCTTCATTTTTTTCATAGTTAAAAAAGGGTCAATATTTTAAAGTCACGACTTTCTATATATGTATTTATTGTTAATTAGTATTTCAATGCACATCAAATAATTGTCACTAAAAAAATAATAAATTTAAACATTTGACAAAAAAATACATATTTTGAATATAGATATAACAAAAAAATATACATTTTGAGACTTTTTTGCTAAAGATGACATGCCAAATAAATGATTTTTATGGGAGAATTTTAACATTTTTTTTTTTTTTTTCAAAAAATAATGATTCACATAAAAATTAAAGTGAAAATTAGATAGTACAAATATTAAACATAAAACAACAATAATTGAATACTTATTCTTCTCATAAAATCTCAAAGTCAAAACATTACAAGTATAACTAATGAATATTTGTCAAATTTGAGTTTTATTTGCAAGCATAACTTAAATTTAATTGATAATATCATATAATCCATCCTCATCATCTTCTAGAGTTTCATTATTGTTTTATTCCATAGTATTTTGTGCTTCAGTTTGGTCATTTTCCTGTTATAATGGATCTTTGATGTCCACAAATCTCCCTAAGTATCCCTTTCTAATCATTCCATCTAATGGTGGTTGAGGTTCCTTTGCCTTTTTTCCCACACATGATTCATTAAAATCCCCTTTCTTGAAATCAACTTCTTGCATTGCATTTGGAAGAAAATGAATAACATTAATACTTTGTTGAATAAAATTGCATTGTAGTGAGTCTTTTTCAATGACAGTGCAATTTTTTCTTTCTTTTTGTAGGCAACATGCTAATGTTGTACCTAATCGTCAAGTATAAAAGAAATAATTAAGTAAATTAGTTTAAACACTTAAAAATTTAAAAATAAAATATTGAAATCCAATTTTATATAATAAAACTTACATGAACTTGAGAATAATTCCAAAATCTAATCTCCTTCATTTGAACATAAACCTATAATATAGCTATTCAATGACTATAGTTTTTGATAAATGTTAACTATCTCTTCTTTTGCATCTTTATCCCCATATGTTAGTTTTTTTACAACAACATCATGCACCAATATTTCCCTATGACACTTTCCATCTACTAGATACAAAAAATAGGCTTATAGCTATCATATTTTGTCCGACATTCAACATTAATGAAATCACAATCACTTATAATTAACTAATCTCTACAACCAATAAGATTTTACTTTTTCCCGTAACATGAAATAAGAAAATTTCAATTAACTTGTACATAAATAATTTTTTGAACACTAATAAAACATACAATTTCAATGTCTTCCCATGTAAGCTGCATCCTTGAGTTTGTTTTTCCTTAAATATTGATAAAAACATGACAAATTGTGTGTTCGAATGAAATACCACAAATCTCCAAAATGGTGATGTTGTGACTTGTTGAAATCCCGTAACCAATTTACTAAAATATTGATAACTATAAGGCTCACTATCATATCCAATGTTTGAGAAATTGAAGCCATGAGGAATATTTGCAATAACTAGAGAATAATCCCTTTTAGGTATGAGTTCCGCAATGTCTTCATAATCACCTTGTATTATTTGATATTGGATAGTGTGGAGCCCATTCCAAATGAAATGATTAAGACTAGGATTAAGTTCAACATTCTTCAGATCCTTCTTTCTCAACCTTTCCAACTTAATTCTTTTCAATAAAGGTTTTGAAACTATTTGATACTCCATATGTATCCTTCTTCAACATCTTTATTGAAATAAACAAATATATGTATAAGTAATAAAGTAAAAATAATATACATATGAATAAAAATAAATATATAAATCAACATACCTTTTTGAATGCAAGATACAAATATTTTAGTGCTGATGTAGAACTTATATCTCGGTAGTTGCATACAACACCATCCCAACTCTCTTCATTCAACATTTTAACCATTTGTTCTTGTATTTTCATAGAAACCTTATGATTGAATAAATAAAGTAAAAAATTTTAATATATTGATATGTATAATAAATGATACCAACAACAATATGCTATATTTAAAAGAAAATTATAATCCAAAAATAAGTAAAAATAATTCAACAAACTTACTTTTGCAATTTTGTGCACATTCTGTCCAATGATAATTCACCTGAATTCACTTGAGATAATATTGATTTGACAAGTTTGTTATCCTTCACTCTTGCATTGTTCTCCAAGGTGTAATAGTCATATCATCTAGAAGCTGCTTGATTTCAGAATCTGTCTTATTGCTGGTACATATTAATGGTTTATTCTTTTTAGCCTTCTGATTTTTTATGACAATGTTCTCCCACACGTCGAAAATCTCATTAATCAATTCCCATATCTCTCCAGTTCTAAATTCAAACTATAAAATGTATCCACACCTCTAAATACATCTGAATTTACTTTTCCAACCTTTGAATTGATTTTTTCCTCAATTTGATAACTCATTTTCATACAACATTCCTTCCAAAAGCTTAGAGTAACCTTTGCCTTATTCCCACCACATTTTTTTTTCAAATTCATTATGAATAAATCTGATCATTTGGATGAAAGTCATAAACATCCTATACTCATTATCTGTATTACAACCCCATACTAATAACTTTTCTTTTGTATCTATTAAACAATCATAAATACTATATTTCATTGTTTCAAAAAGCCAGTTATTGGGATATTCCTCCATCTATTTTCTTTTAGCCTCTATAGAATGGTTCCCCCTAATTACATAATATTTATTTTCAAAAAGTCTTGACCTATCAAATGCCTATTTGTTGGGAACTTGAATTGGATCAACAAAAGGCACATAATCAACCACATGTGCATATGAATTGAACTTGATCAATGTTTTCAAGTTATGAACATGCAGGTGGTGTGGCCTTCTAATTTGATATTTAGATTGTCCTTCATTTTTCTTATAGAATTGGCCGATATTAAGATGAAATGTACAACTACAATCAATTAAGTTTGTCTTCATCAACTGATTTTGAATGAAATTTTGTTTTATTTTAATAATGCCATCCTCTAAATCAACACCTAGTATTATGATTTCCCTACTTGATATTGAGCTTTCACTATGATCTTCACTGCTGCCCATGATTTTTTTAGAATGACCAATTTTTGATTTCTTCCTCATGTAGGTTAACATATTTTATTCTAGATAAGCAATCTCCTCATCATCAACTAGAAGACAGACATTCATGGGCATTTTATTTTTGGTCTTTTATAACTTTTCTCCGTTGCAACAACAATTCTAATCTCATTCTCAGTAATGGAAACATATTCTTCAAATTCAACTTCCACATCTTCAAAAATAACATGTCTAGTATTACTAGATTGATCCACTATAGCCATTCTTTGTTGATCCCGTATATTAACTCTTGTAGTTTTATGAACTATTTTTCTTTGCTTCTTTCTCCTATCTCTGTGTGGAAACTGTTGATCACATTCACAATATTTGGCTCTATATAATAAATTCCCTATAGCATAATTGGAGGACTCTTAGCAAAATCCTATCAAATAAAATATAATATGTCAATAATAAATAAGTTATAAAAATATAATTATACTTACAATAATGCAAAAAAAATAAAATATAAATAAGCAAACTTGCAATATTATTTGCAATGTTGGTTGCAATTTCTTCACACATCTTTATAAAATATTCATTCATCTCATACTTGGTCTTTAAGAAATGATATCTAACCTTTTCATGTGACTTGGAAAATTTTGTAAAAACATAAATAATATCTGTATTCAACACCAAACATATGTTTCATACTTTGCCCATCACCTCATAACTTCCACAATTGTAAATCATACCACCATATAGATATATTTGCACACCTTCATCGCTTTCTCTATCTTTAACATGCCATGTAAATTTTGTTTTATTTATTTCTCGCGCCATCTTCTATTCTGAAATAATTTTCAATGCATATGAGGGGCCATTTGCTTGAATTTTACCATGTGCCTTAGTTCAGTTTCGTTTAGTAGTATTCATAGAGGGTTCAACTGCAACTTTAGATGATGCAGCCTGCCTAACACATAACTACTAGTAAACCTCTGGGGTTTACATCCTGTCCTGCTTGTCGTAAACTAGTCACTGCAGGGGGATTTGAACCTGGGTTTGCCATGTTTCAATAATTTTCTAAATTTTGAATTAATGAATTGAGTTGCCCCCAAGAAAAAAAAGTTGAACATTGGTTTTTCCATTTCAAAACCCTAAAAATTATGATTTTTCTTATTTTTCTCATAAATATCCTACAAATATGAGTTTGTTTGCTTTTTTCTCCTCGTATTTTTCCATATAAAAATAAAAATATTTTGATTTTTTAATGTGGTTTCCTTGCTAAAATATGATAATTTTAAAAAAAGGAAAGAATATTTTTTTTTTTTTTTTAGTTTTTCAACATAAAAAAAATAAAACAACTTATTTTCCCCAAATTCCTCTTTAAATGATCAAAATAGAAGGAAAACTAACTTTTGAAATGCGAAAATCTCTCGCTAAATGATTTCTCGATGACAATGTAGCTCTTCTACAAAATCACTCCAATCTTTTTAATGAAACCTCTAGAAGATTTGATGTGATGTAAGGAATAGAAACAATGAAAGTTATTATATAGTGAAGATTATGGGATTACTTTATCATTTATTGAATGTGAGATTAAAATTAAAATCAAGAAAAATTAATATATAATTAATATTATAGGTTTACACTAACTTTTGTTAAATTTGGGATAAAAATAAAATAAAATTACAAAAAATAACTTAATTACCTTGTTAATGTTAAATATTTAAGTAAAAGATTTATTTTAATTTTGAAGGAATACATTAAAGGAAAATTTGAATGGAAAGTAGGGTAAAAAATGTCAAGACAAAATTTTAGTAGAATGTTTTCAAATAAATTTTAGAGGGAAATATTTAAAACAAAATTTTTGGAGGGAAAATTTGTGGCAAATTATTTTTGGGGGAAACTTTGGAGGGAAATTTTCATTCTCTAAGTTATAAATGTTCATTGGGAGAGAGTGCATTTGTTTCATTCAACATATTCTGTTTGAAAGTCATGGATTCTTTTGATAGTGAAGTTTATCTTTCTAGAGCATCAACATCTTCTTCATAGAGCAATTTTATTGCTATTGATGAATATAACAAGGATTCTTTCATTATGAATAGAGTCAAATTTTCCACTTGGTCCAATCCTAAGGACTATGAGAGCATCACAAGTGAAAACATAGTTACCGATCAAACAAAAAAAATACCGATAACCTGTTTTTTTGAGGTAGGAAAAAACCACCCGATTTTGAAAAGTGGTTATTCAAAATAACTTTTTTTTGGAGCATATTTTTGGCACTTTTAATTTTCTTATGTAACATTTTTTTTTTAAATGTTATTGATTTTGAAAAGTGTTGATGCAACATCAAACCATTTTTTTAGAGAACTTATTTTTGACACATTAGAAATTTTTATTTATCAAGTATGAACATTTGTTTTAGAATGTTAATGATTTTCATGCTAATTTTGAAAATTGCTGATGCAACTTCAACTTTTTTGTTTAAAGGACTTATTTTTTACACTTTAAATTTTCTAATGTATTAAGTGGATATATATTTTTTTTAATGTTGGTGACTCTCATGTTGGTAAAACAAAAAAAAAATGACAAAAGGATCAAATATTAAAAACCCTAAAAATGTAAAAAAAACAAATTAAACTTGTATAAATAAAAAATTAAAAAAAAAAAGGAAAAAAATATAAAAAAATTTGGAAAAAAAAATTAAAAAAACAACATCATTTAAGAAAAAATATAACTAAAAAACATCAAAACGCTTTTTTTAAAAGTTAATTAAAAATTAAAAAAAATGCCATATTAAATAATAATAATATAATTAAATTATTAAATAAATAATTTTATATTTAAAAAAATAAAAGACAAAAAAATAAAAGAATTAATCTACTTTAAAAATCTTTAAAAAATTAAACAACAAATTAAAGTAATTAAAAAAATAATTAGAAAAATTAAATTAATTTATTTTTTTTTAAAATGAAATTGGGCCTTACCCGGTGGCCACTAGGGTGGGGAGGTTTGATTCGAGCCGGAATCGACTCTCGCCGGGTGGCTGCGGGCTTGGCCTTGGAGGCAGCGGATTCGATTCGAGAATCGACCAACCGCCCGTCCAGGTGGCCGTGGTACGAGCCAATTTCATTATTTATTTTATTTATTTATTTTTAATTTAATTTAATTTTTTTTTTTTTTTTTAAGTTACTTTTATTTATTTTTAATATGGATTTTTAAAGGTTTTTTTTATTTTTTTAAATGAATTTTTATTTATTTATCGTTAATAAGATTTTAATTTTGGTTGAATTGAGGCTTCTGTGATCCATAACAATTGTAAGAAGAAGTTTCAACGTAAATCACATTCAGAAAATCATTGTCGACGCGTTTCGAACCAACTATTGTGGTTCATCGTTAGGACAAGTTGAAGAAACAAATCCAGTCTAGCAAGTTAAATAGTCTGAACAGAGACTCCAATGGCTAAAAATAATTAACAGCTAATTTTTGACTTTAGGACCCAGGTCAACTTTTCATTTATTAATTTAATAT
>APFE031357865.1:257136-287605 GCA_000404065.3 Pinus taeda
AAAAGAAAAAAAAAAAAAAGAAGAAAAAGAAAAAGAAAAAGATTCCAACATCAACACATTTTCAGGCTCTTTTTTCATGTTTTTTGGTTAGAGTTCTCGTTTGATTGGAAACTTTCTCTGAAGGGAAGGATGAAGATTTTTCTATAAATAGAGAGTCAAATTTTCCACTTAGTCCTAATCCTAAGGACTATGAGAGCACCACTAACGAAGGGCAGGATGAAGAATTTCTTGCAAATAGAGAGTCAAATTTTCTACTTAGTCCTAATTCTAAGTATTATTAGAGTACCACTCATGAAGGGAAAGATGAAGAATTTCTACTAAATAGAGAGTCAAATTTCCCACTTAGTCCTGACTCTAAGAATTATGAGAGCACCATTGATGAAGAGGAGGATGGAGAATTCCCAGAAGATAGAGAGTCATATTGTCCACTTAGTCCTAAACCTAGGGATTATGAAAGAACCATTGACAAAGGGGAGGATGAATAATTTTCTACAAATGATAATTTTACTATGAATAGAGAGTCAAATCTTCCACTTAGTTCTAATCCTCAGGATTATGAAAGCACCACTGATGAAGGGGAGGATGAATAATTTCCTGCAAATAATAATTTTACTATGAATAAAGATTCAAATTTTCCACTTATTCATAATCCTAAGGATTAAGAGAGCACCACTTACGAAGGGGAGGATGAATAATTTCCTCCAAATTATAATTTTAGAGGCACAAATGTGAATGATGCATTTTCTTTGAGTCAGGGTTTCAAAGGCACTCATGGTGATGATGAATTTCTTCCAAGTGAGGATTTCAAAATCATAGATGGGGATGATGAAGAATTTCCTCCAAGCAATGATTTGAAATGCATAAACAATGATGATGAAATTCCTCCGAGTGAGGATTTCAAAAGCATGGATGAATATGGTTAAGAATATCATCCGAGTTAGCATTTCAAAACCACAGATGATGGTAGTGAATAATTTTCTGCAAGGGAGGATGGCAATTAGTATTTTCCAAGCAATGACGGTGAAGAATTTCCTAACTATGTTCAAAATGATCACAATGAGGATAATATTTCTCCTTATGATGATGAAAATTCTTATAGAGAGGATGATGAAATGATGGAGATGTTGCCAAAAAATATTGTATCTAGGAGTAGGACTAGACTTTTTCATATTAATCCCAGATATTTTAGTTATACAAGGGGTAGGATAGAATATCTCACGAGAAGAAGTTATATCAGTGATCTAATTTCAAATGAATGTTATCAAAAGGATTGCTTGAAGCATATTGATTTCAAGTTTGCATTGGAGAAAAGGACGAGATATTTGTCAATGAATAAAAGCATGCAAAATTCATATTTAGTGGGGTGCATTCAATCTACATTGGTAGGTTATGATTATCATATTAATGCTTTATTGTTTTGTAGAAAGGATTTCAAAATGTTTCATTCAATTGGTAATTTTAGTCTGTCAAGAATCCTAGAAAAATTGGAAAAAGATCCCACATTTTATTCAGAAGTATGTCAAGACGAGAGTTTGGGCCATTAGAAAATACTGCAATGTCATGGATGCAAGCCTTTTTTTTCAAAGCATGGAGAGTGTATGCCAAATAAAGACACAATACATAATCTATATAATTTCCCAATACGATAAATCTACAACTTATACAAAGAATATGTAGAAGGTGTTGAAGGAGATGATAATTTTATTACATATCAATATTTTGTGAAGATATGGAAAAAATAATTCAACAATGTCCGTATTCCTAAGAAGACAAGGATGGGGGTTTGCAATACATGTGCTTCTCTTAAATAAAAAAAGGGATAAATATCAAGGGGCAGAAAGAGGTATGTATTCATAACATTATTTTTAAAATTTAGATAGTTATTAACTATGAAAATGTATTTATTAATATGTTTCTTTTATGTTATGTGCAAATTCCACTATCAAAGCACTTTAAGAGCATCGCAATCAAAAAATAAGTGACAAGAAAAATTTGTGTAAGAATCGAAAGAAGTGTTATGATAATCCAAATAAATATTTGGGTTGGATAATTGATGGCATGGACCAAAATAAAACACTTCTACCACATTTTTTTTGAACACCAAAAATTTTATAGGAGGAAAATTTTATCCGGTTTCACTTGGTTAGTTGTATGGTATTTAATGGGAAAAAGTTGCCAAGGGTTTACTTCACAACTCCAAATATTCATAATGATGCAAATATAATCATAACGATAATTCATGATGTGCTTCTCATTGGTTCGACAATCTTTGTGAAGTTTTGTATCTGCAATTATACAACACTAGTGTTGAAAAAAAATTCAATTTTTTTTGGATATCTAAACATGCTTGTTGAATTGAGATTTTTTCAAAAGGTAAAGGTTGGTTTCCTTCTTGTTGGGCACACTCATGACCATATTGATCATATGTTCATTCGTTTTCCAATAACATTGAGGAGGAAGGATGTTGGGCGTCTGTCATCATTAATTGAATGTATTAAGAAATCATACATTCCAAAGTTTATTTTTCATGTGTTGGAAGAAACTATTGCCATGCGAAGGTTTATTTTGGGATCACATGGTGAGGAGAAATGCATTGAACAACTTAATGACAATAGCTTCCAACATCAATTTCGTATCCAAAAAATGATGGGAAACCACTTATATGGGGCAAGAAGTAGTCAACTACTACAAAATTGGGGTTGTCGTTAGGTTTAGAATTTTAGAAGTTTATTCCAGATCATCCATATTTGCATCAAATATATTGTTATTACAATCAATTTCTGAAATCCATAATGCATGAAGGAATAAGAGAGATGTAAATTATTCTAAATGCTTAGAAGAAATTAATTTTTTATTAGAGATACATATGAGTACTTTGATGTTGTTGATTACATTTGGTGGGAGTCTATTTTCAATAATCAAAGTGATATCATTTCAAGATCAAGAAATGAAGATATAATTTTGAAGAATCCTTTTATTTGGCCACAAAACGTGCCAAATGAACATGCAAAAAGAAACATTGTTGAACAAACACAATCTCAAAGTATTATTAATTCTTCACAGGTAGAGGAAAGAGAAATGTATACGCCTATGGAACTAGATTTGGACTATAGACCTATGTCTACACCTATGATTATGAATTGGAGGAAAAGAAATGAATCAAAGGACAAGGATGTTGACCCCACCTTGTATAGACAACTTATCGGTTCCCTCATGTATCTCCTCAACACTAGGCCATATATCTGCTTCATGGTCAACACTCTTAGTCAGTTTATGGTGGAATCAAAGAGAGTACATTGGAAAATAGCGAGGCACATTCTAAGGTATTTTCATGGCAAAATCGAGTATGGATTGAGGTATACTCAAGGTGATGGTATCAGGTTATGTGGATTCATAGATGTAGATCGGGAAGGCATTTCAGGGGATCATAAGAGCACATCAGGGTGCTGCTTCAACATTTTACAGAAGGACGCATAAGTTTGTGGAACCGAGCTCTACAAAAGCATATTATATGGTATCTATCATGGCTACATGTGAAGCTATATGGATTTGGAAGCTGCCAGTGAGCTTGTTTAGTCAGAGGATGGAGACAAATAGTATTTATTGTGATAATTAGAGTTGCACTAGGCTGCCTGAGAAGCCAATGTTTCATGATAGGTCAAAACTCATAGACATACTATACCACTTCATCAGCTATTGTGTGCAACGTGGATCAGTTCAACTATAGTATGTTACCAGAGAAGAGCATGTTGCAGATATACTCACGAAATCTCTAGGGAGAGCTAAGTTCGTCTACTTCATATAACATATTGGTATAGTGGAGAACCCATTTAAATAGCAGTTGGATCACATTATTCATCAAGCGCAGTCATATTTTGAGGGATAGTTATAGAGATGGTAGCAGTTAGTTACTGAGGGGTGTAATGACTGTTGGGCACAAACAATTACTCAGTAGACAGAGCAAAGCTCGGTGCAATCAAAGAATCAATGGATATTTACAAATCAAATTTTTGGGATTTGGTTCTCAGTTGCAGTAGTTTTAGTAGCAACAACATGGGATCAATTTGTTGAAAAATGTGTAAGTAGGTTTGGTCTTCATAAGTATGAAATGTATTCTTGTAAATTTAAAATGAAAAAGAAATTATTATTATTATTGGAGCATGGGTTTCATGCTCAAGTTATTTTATTTTATAGGTCAAGCACCCATTGAGTGCTTCTAGGGTTTTTCCTCGGTATAAGAGTCATTTTTATATATTGAAGACCCTATGGGTGCATTGTAAATTGTAAATAAAAAATTTATTATCTTTAAAGTGTCAAAATACCTCCAAGATCAAGTCGGCCTAATAAGCTGTCAAGTTGGCCTACATGAAGAGCCACGTTCACACTTGAAGAAGCCTATATATAAGAGGAACTCACCGTCCATTTGGATCATCTCACACTCTCATCCCTTATGCGAATAAGGAAGGGAGAAGAAGAAGTCGAAGAAGTCAAATTGTTTTTGGGCCTTATCTATTCTTTTGGAAGATCGAATTTTGGGCTTCTACGCTCGATCTTTTGGGGTTTGATTTTGAAAGTAGAAGGTAAGGGAAGGCAAGCAAAGGTCTCTTAGGTCATATTATTATCCCTAGGACTCAATTCAAGACAATAAAAGCCAAGAGGAAGGATGTTAGAGGGAGATAAGAGTCTCCTAAAGAAGTAACAAGAGTTGCAGCAGTTGCTGGGGAGCAAAATTTTAGATCTACTGGGAGGTCGAAGATATTGTAGCAGGACGCCATGGTAGGCTTTATCTTGGAGGGTGTTTTTCTGAGTCTAGGTCATGGTATTCTTCAATTGAAATATCTAAAATATGGATAAGCGATTTACGGGTTTTCCATTCAAGAGGAGGGGTTTTGTCCTTTTCTTGCAACCTATATACTATGTCACTGTTCTTACTATTTTGGTAGCTGTTTGATGTATTGCACATTAGAATAATAACAAACAAATATAATAAGTAAAAGGTAACACAAACAATTATAAAATTAAGAGAATTAACATATTTATTTCCCTATTGAATTCTCAACATGGTATTAGAGCTTTGGTTCTCTAAGGGCATCATGAAGATCTCCTCTTCAATGAATGAGGTCATCAAGAAAATTGCAAGCCAACTCAAGAAAGGTATAAAGGAAGTATAGAGTTTCTTATTCTCTTCAAAGAAGGCATCAATCAATGAAAGGGATGAAGGTATCTTCTCGACTCTCTCTGGTACATTCCAAGACGAAGACATCTGGGTAATTGATAGTGGTGCATCAAGGCAAATGACTGGCCACTCCAACCAATTTAATACCTTATCAAAAAGAAAATCCACTTACTCTATGGAACTTGGAGACAACAACAACTATCCTGTGAAGGGAATTGGATCAACTTCCATAAAACTTGAAGATGGAAGAAACATCCACCTCAACAAAATTCTATTTGTTCGAGGTTTGCACAAAAAATTACTTTCTATTTCAAGTTTAGAAGACAAAGAGATAGAGTATCCTTCATTGATGGAAAAATAGTTATTTGGGGAAATACTCAAGCATAGATCAAGAAAAATTTATTGGTATCCAAGAAGGAAGGCTTTACAGATTAATGTCTCTCGTAAACCAAGCCCTAGTTCACACTGTGATTAGTCCATGTGACCTTTGGCATCGAAGGTTTGGTCATCCACATTTCAAAATACTTCCAACTTTAATTTTCATAGTAGATGGAATACCAAATTTGAAGGAGGATAATCAAGGTGTTTTCAAGGGATGTGCATTGGGAAAGAATACCAAGAGACCATTCAGAAGCAGTGCTTCACGGTCGAAATAAATCTTGGATCTCATTCACTCTGATGATGCTAGACAGATGGGTTACCAATCTAACTCTTCTTATGAGATGTCTTCAGATTGAGAATGGCCATGTACCTCTTATGAATACCTCCCTAGTTAAGAGGGAGTGTTGAAAAATGTGTAACTAGGTTCAGTCTTCATAAGTATGAAATATATTCTTGCAAATATAAAATAAAAAGAAATTATTATTATTATTGGAACATGGGTTTCATGCTCAAGTTCTTTTATTTTATAGGTTAAGCACCCATTGAGTTATTCTAGGGCTTGACTTAGGTATAAGAGTCATTGTCATAAATTGAAGACCTTACGGGCACATTGTTATTAGAACAAGTTAAAACCAGTACATACATACGATGGCCTCAACCCGCCCCGAAGGGAAACGAGGTCTGTTGGCCATTTGAAGTTCTTCATAGCCATCCAAAAACAAAATTTACTGAGTCTGTTTATCCATGCTATATATACTAACCATTGAAAAAAACTAACACTGTTTGCTAACTGCATTATAAAAGATAACAGAGGGTAGCATGCTTTTCATCTTTCTAACTAAGGAGATAATAGACATATCTTGAAAAATCATTCTTCCATTGCGCTTGGCTGGTGCTCCTCCTCTTTTGCTTCCCGAGTAAGCTTCTTTAACTGCTGCTGTATCTCTTCAAGCTTGCCATCCTGCATCATAAGGGTTATCTGAAGGTTGTTCATCTCTCTCTTTAGATTTGGAATGCCTTGGGCCAATTCAACCATCTCCATGGCCACCTGTTCCATGGCCTTTTCTAACAACCGCTTCATGACCCAATACACATGTAAGGCCTGTTTGTACAGGGACATACGTCCCCTGGTGTTTCCAGGGTCTGGAAACAGATATTCCCATTCCTCCATCTTAGATTCTGAATGCTCCTGGATTGCCTCCTCCTCTAGATATTGAATTATCCTCCTAATATCTACATGCGTGTCTTTACTATATGCCATCTCTGCATACTGCACCTGACGTTTCATCATTTTCCTTCCACGTTTGTTTCCTTTTGTTTTGGTGCGTCCCTGTTCCTGATGACCAGCTTGACAATGTCCCCTTCTCCCTCTGCAGCCCCTTCCTTGTCCTGCTCCACCTACATTGTATTCCCTTGCCCTGCTTCCCTGTCCTATTTTGCTGGTGGGTGCTCCTGTGTCTACTTCCTCTTCTCGGCCTTTGATTTTCTTATCTCTTATATCCACCTTTGCTGATAGTGTTTCTTCTGTAATTCTCCCTTTACCTCTTTCACTTTTCTTTATCTGCGGTTGAATGTCCCGTTCCATATCGTATATCTCCTTCATGTTTGCCCGGTTCTGTTCCTCTCCCTCCTAGTGATCTGGCTTAATGCCTTCAGATTGCGATGGTCTTCTTCCCCTGCTCTCAGACATTACATTCCTCTTCATTCCATCCTCTATTATCTTACACATTTTCCTTAACCCAGGAGGTCGAACCTATGCGATTCCTCCTGCTCCGGTTATCACCTTTTCCTTCCTGCCTCCGCTCACCTTGAGGACGATCCTTTCATGCTTGCCCTTATGCCTCCACCTGTATCCACTCCCTCTCGCCTGTCGACCTCTCTTATGCTGCTGCACCATCTTTCTCTGCCACCTGCACTCGCCATAATAGCCCACTCCTCCTCGGCTTTCCCTTGTGCGACCTGGTCCTTGTCCCATCACCGTTCTGCCGTCACCTCCACCACCTCTGAGCTTAAGATTACCCTTCCTGTTGCAATTTAAAATGATGCCCGGTCTACCTAACGTACAATCCACCTGCTATGATCTCTTAATGCAAGGTGGCTCATAATTTCCGCCCCTCGTCCTTTTACTGCCTTCCCGTCTTACTGCGTTAACCACCCCGATCGGGGGCTTATGGGCACATTGTAAATTGTAAAGAAAAGAATTATTTTGTCTTTAAAGTGTCAAAATACCTCCAAGATCAAGTCAGCCTAATAAGCTGTCAAGTTGGTCTACATGAAGAGCCACGCCCACACTTGAATAAGCCTATATATAAGAGGAACTCGTCCCCATTTGGATCATCTCACACTCTCATCTCTTATGTGAAGAAGTAAAAGAAGGAAGTGTGAAGAAGGAAAAGTGTTTATGGGCCTTATCTATTCTTCTGGAAGATCAAAGTTAGGGTTTCTGTGCTGGATCTTCTGTGGTTCGATTTTGGAAGCAGAAGAAAAGGGAAGGAAAGCGAAGGTCTCTTAAGGAATTTTACTAGCCCTAGGACTCAAGTCAAGGAAAGAAAAGTGAAGAGGAAGGCTATTAGAGGGAGATCAAAGTCTCCTAGAGAAGTAACAACAGTTGCAACAGTTGTTGGGGAGCAGAATTTTGGATCTACTGGGAGGTCAAAGATATTGCAGTAGGAGGACATGGTAGACTTGATCTTGGAGGGTATTTTTCTGAGTCTAGGTCATGGTATTCGTAAATTGAAATATATCAAGATAAAGACGCGATTTATGGGTTTTCCCCTCAAGAGGAGGGGTTTTGGCCCTGGCTTGCAACCTATATACAATGTTACTATTTTTACTGCTTTGGTAGTTGTTTGATGTATTCCAAATTGGAATAATAATGAACAAAGCTAATAAGTATAAGGTAACACAAACAATTATCAAGTTAAGAGAATTAACATATTCATTTCCCTGTTGAATTCTCAACACAGTTGCAGCACAAAGCAGAGTTGGCAGTAGTGCAGGGAGGTGCAATGAAGATGTTAGCAATAGTGCAGATGCAAGATGGTTCAACTATATAGTTAGTAGATCAATCATAGTATGCACAATAGCTTGGTGGATAGTGACAGGTTGTTACAAGTGTCAGACATCAATAGCACAAGGGAATATGTTACAGGAGAAGACATAACACCTTCCTCGCTAAGAGGGAGGGTTAGCATTTTTAGCATTAGACTAGTGTTCTAGTCTCAATTTGTGTCAAACAGGCTAAGAACACAAGATCTTGAAAAACCAGAAAAGGTTTCATGAGATAAGCTTGAGAAATGCCTTAATTAAAGTAATTAACCATCATTTGAATGTTTTCTAAGTCAAACTTAGGAAACCTAGTTAATCAATAGTAATTAATTAAGGAAAAGTGGGAAAGCTCTAGAAACTCACATGGATATAATTTGAGATGATCTTCATTGTTGATGGAGATATAATGATGGACATTGGTTCACCAACGAGAGATTATAATAGTAGGTCAATGGGGTTCGAGATATACACATCAAAGGAGAGCGAGTTCCTTGGGAAATCGAGTTATCCAGTTTCAAAGGTCGAGTAGGGAAGAAGAGTTCAAGACAGAAGGAAGGTAGAAGTGAGAGGGAGAAGTATTAGTGATTTACGATATATTTTTAATGTTGGAGAGTCAATACAAATAGTGCCGCATTATTTGTCAGTGAGACTACACAGGGCCTGCACATAAGGCTCCAGAGGGAAATTGATCGATTTAGCTGGAGAGGAGGTCGATTTAGGTGCTCGTGGATGGGAGAGGTTCTAGGAGGAAATGTGAATCATATCTAGTGGCTAAGATGGGTATAATAACAAGATTAAAATATATCCATATGCACTGTGAGTAGAGCTTACATAAAGGCTGATGCAGGGGTTTCAAGTGGCCCAAATAGAGCCAATTCTAGAGCTAGGATCAATTGTCGGATGAGATAAATTGTATATTTAATATTTTGGACAAATTATTTTGTTGAGGATTTATAGTTTGGGAATTCAGATATTGTATTCATAATTTTCTTCTACATATAATAAAATAAACCCTCATCTGTTGTACTGGTTTTCCAAATTGGGTTTTCTAGGGATTTTTGTCCAGCAATATTGGTGTCATTTTTATTATGTGTGTGCATCTATTTTCTCAGTTCCAGTTTATTTTTCGTAGCATAATTTTATTGTGAAGAATTGTAGTGTGATTTATTCATTATTTTGTGTAACAAATAAACTACATAATTAATCATTTACAAGAATAAATTTCAATTGTTATATTTCAAGGAAATTTCACATAGAAATTAATATACTGTAAATTAATAGAATCCATGGGACATAAAGATTATTCATCGTGGATGTTTTGAACAATGGAAATAAAGGGGTGTTTCCACATATTGAACCAAATAATACAAAAAAACAAGGCCCTCTTGGTATTTCCAAATGGGTGCTAGGATATGAATTGGGTAAATGGGGTTCTTCTGGTATTCCAAAAAGGATGCAAAAGGAGAAAGTAAAATAATCCTAGTATTTCAAAAGGGGTGCCAAGAAAATAGGAAATATATGTAGTAGCAAAGTGACAAGTGATGCCTCTTTATAAGGGGTATGGTGAGATTAAAATAAATCTAACTATTGTGTCAAAAGACACATTATTCAATTAGAATCCCATAGGGGGGAATCAAATGGGGATAACCAGGGGGTAATGAGGAGATAATTTCCCTAGAAAACAATAAAATTATGGCAATTCTAAAGTTGAAAATGAAAATGGAAGTGATCGAGGGTAGAGGAATTATTGGAAATCTTCCCTTGGATGGGTGAATGGTGGCATAAAAGGGAAGAATTGTCACTTTATGGATGAAGTGGATGGCTTGTGATAAGTGATAACCCAACAAATACCAACCATACATGGGGGAGTATGGAGGGTAAGTACGTTATCAACATGATTATAAGAAATGCATGTGGCTTCAACACTTCGATGTAGACTAACCAAACTCTCTTTTCTAAGGAGGATCACATTAAAATGTAATAGGGGAACTATTCTATGGCATGCATGGAGGCAAGGGTTTATCACTTGGTAAACGGAAAATGAAAAAATGGACGGGCTTATCCATATACCAAAGTGAGGGTGTTACTATAGGTAATTCTTAGGGAATGATATGAAAATACAACAACGTAAAGGGAAGCTAATCTATGATAAATTACAAAGGAAATAAGGCTTGAAGGATATCCATATCCATGAATAAAGAGGGTTATTGTTGGTGAATTTCGATAGACAAGTCAACAAATACACAAGCGATAATGATGCTCGCATAATGGATACAAATGGGTAAAAATTCAAATTAATAATATATATACTTTAACATTTCTTGGTAAAAGGGCTTCCAAGTGAATTATCAAAGCAAGGAATTACAATTTGATGAACTATTGGGGGGTTAGATTTATCGCTCCCACCAGGTCAAGGATGGGGACCTGATAGTAAGTGTTATGTCAACAATAGTTTTTTAAGTACATAAATTAGATTGTTTCAATATGTGGTAGATTGTGCCAATGAGGCTAATAATATATATTTCCTAGTGAATTATAGGAGAATATTCCCAACTTGGATATTTGGATACTAGGAACAAAGTGCATTTTGATCAACTTTGAAAGTGGCCAAAGGGGTGATCATGCCCCCAAGCATGAGGTAACCCTCCCTCATTAGGTGACAATGGGGGGAAATGATCAAGTGTGGGTAGGTGGGCATGATGCCCCCTCCTATGTGTATATGTAGCATGTGATAAGTATGCCCTAAATCATGGGCATAAACATATGCACTATGGGTGTAGTTTACAAAAGGAAAAGGTAGAATGCCAATATGTTTGATGTTATGTATGAGTTAGAGGGACTCAATTTTTAGGTTGGAAAATATGTTAGAATGTCACCTACCAAGGATCATATGTACTATGAAAATCAAATGTTCATCCATAAAATATTTGGATATAATAACACAATCGTTGTAGGGACTAGGTTGCTATGGTAAAAATAAATAAAAATAATGGAGATCATCCCATGGGTAATAAAGAGTGGTAAGGGACTCGAGAATTTCTTCATAAGAATGAAATATGGGCACTAGATTCATCACTACTAGATTGTTAAGTTAAAATTGACTCGATGAAAGAGTCAAACTTGTTAGATGTGACAATTGTGGTTTAAGGCACTTGGTATTGGCTACTTGTGTTATTAAGCCTATGGATTACATGTAATGAAGTCTTTAAAAGGATTGGGAATACTCCATTGTAATGTTCCTAAATGCGAGTTGTGAAGGCTCACTTGGTTGGTTTGGTCAAGTGACTAAGGAATATTCTTTAGTTGGTTTTTTTTCATAAGGTTTTTTGGAGAGAAATCTTGTTATGTGTAGTTATTGCAGTATTATTATTTCTCTCACATTTATTAATTCTATCATTTGGTATCAGATTTAGGCTGACCAAAACTATCTATCAATGAGAAATCTAGGGCATCCAAATTAGGAGCTTTCTCTATCAATGATAACTACTTGTTAATGATTTTTACTTCGTTAGTTTAGGATATTTTATTTACTTAGATTATTATAGTGGTATTCTTCATCGAACAACTAACATAGCATAAATAATAAAGAGACACAAGACACAAAATGTAGGCGATCATCTAGGGCCAAAAACTCTCCCACTTGAGAGGAAAACCCAAAAATGAATTCTTCTTCATATAGAGACTTCAATTGACGAATACCAAGACCACGTCCAAGACCCTTGAGACAACAACCTCTCTAATACCTAGTCATAACCCTTCTTGATTAAAAGTTTTCGTCCTTGAATCAACGATAGTAAAACTTCTTCCTGCTCTCACAAGCTCAACTATCCTTCAGATTTTAGTGCCTTGTTTCAGATATGCAACTTTTAGCCTACTTCAGAAACTCTAGAACATGTGGTTGAACACTGTTGAACCTTGTTTTACTTCGCTCTAGATGAGACTTCTTCTTTGGAAGCTCGGCTTGAGATCCACCTTATCTTTTACCTTGATATAGCCTTCAAGTTTGACTATCATACCTCAAATTCTTCTGCAGTGGACAACATCTATTCCTCACACGTGTGGAGTGGATAAACTCAAAATAGATAATAAAATATCCTTTATTATGTTCCTCCTTTCTTTGCTTAGTTATATAATTCCTTCTTCATGAACTTCACACTTCTTTCTGCATTTTTATCCTTGAACGAAATTATGTCTTCAAATGAAGGCCGAGCTGCCTATATATAGTGGTTTAATCATCAAAATGAGTTGACATCTCCCATTGACAAGGCTGACATGACTTTCTAGAATTATCTTAAGGCTGACTCCAAGGTGACATTGTCACATGGTCTTGGAGGATTCACAAATTTTATTTTACAATAAATTAGATGCCCAAATGGGTCTTTAATATTTGACATTGACTCTATAGACTTTATGACATGATAACTAATCCTAAAGGCTCACAATGGGAGCCTTAAATAAAAATAAAATTCCATGAGCATGAAACCCATGATGTAAGCATTACAAAAGTAATTTTATTTTTCTTCATTACATCAATTATATAAAATCATGATTACAAATGTCATTATTAAGATTGATGCTAGTTACACTTTTCAACACTCCCTCTTAACTAGGGAGGCATTCATAATTGATACAAGGTACTTGGGACATTTTCAATATGAATAATTCTCATAAGAAGAGTCGAATTGGTAACCCATCTATATAGCATCATATCATTCAACATTTTCAAATAGAAAGGCATTGACTAACCACTCTATCTCTCCACAATATTAGAGCACAATGTTGGCGATACCATTGATTTATAGACATCCTCATCATTGTCTCTCTTGGAATATACCCTACCCGGGTTCTGAGAGTGTGTTCCACAAGGAATATTCTTATATTGGATTCCAAATCCTCAAAGTGTATTGGTCCTCTATGAATACTCTTATCTTAGATTCCCTTACTCATCCTCAAAGAATATCAAATGCCAGATGTTTACCCAATCCCCCATCCTGTCTTCCCAAGTGAAGACGAGAATTATGTGTCTATCTCTCCTCATAGCCTTCACTAAGACTTACGACTATTAGTCCTGGTCTAGTGCATGACACATGAAGTAGATAACCATATTTGTCACTCCCTATTAAACAATGATGACCTACCCATTGCATAAAAGGAATGTATCCAATATCCCTCTTAATCATGGACTTTTCCAAGCTCCCTCTTGACTAGGGACTTGCTTCCAGAAACTCTTTTAGGTGGAGATCATGGGACAACCAACTGCTTGTAAAACTCCTTCCTTTGATTTCATGAATTTATTCTTTGTCATAAAGTTTACATCTTTTGGGACTTCTTCGTAGGGCATAAACCATCCATCACTTTCATCCATCAATCATGTCATCATTTATTTAATTGAAAAGTGATCCATTAGTCTATATCTGTCCTTCCTTCATGCCATTTTGCCTTCTTCATATCATGTTTCCTTGAGGAACTTTCAACCTGCCACATGATTGTTAGTTGTAAAAGACTTCCACAATTCCTTCCTTAGTAGCCCTGCATAAGTCCATCTAGATATCATTCAAAAATAAGAAATGAACGTTAAATCAAAATTACCTTTGTGATGGTATTTCATCATGACATATTTTTGTTTGCATAAACATTTGACATACATATAGACACATCTCCAAAATATATATACTTTCAATGGTCTCTTTCTTTTCAAGACTTCATTAGGGTCTTCAAATATTTCATGGAGATATTGTTGTCAAATCTTTCAGTCCTTGGATGTTGACTGCCTTCTTCATAGTTTCATATTTCATGATCTCTTCCTTTCTTTCTTCACACATTTCCTTTCCAGGAACATCCAATCAAAGTTCCTCCAATTTTAGTGAACCACCTCATATTTCATATGAGGACATATTATGTTGATTTCATCTAGTCGATGTGTGACCAATGCCTTTATACATCATTTAAAAGGAGGAGATCATTTATTTGGATCATGCTCTTGAGATAGATCATTTACCTGGAACCATATGACATGACTCTACATTACCAAATACAAGCATACATACCTCATTTTCCTTTAGTCATCTAGACTTCCTTAAACAACTTCCTTGATTGAAAAATATTCAATTCATTGATCTGCTTCACTTCTTTTGACATCATACCATCCTTCCATGAATTCCTACAAGTTGGAATTATTGATGAAACACTTGCTTCCTTTTGATTGGTGAACCTTCCGATGAAGATTCCAATAGAGGATCTTTATTATTCTCATCCAACAAATGTTTCTTTTTAACTGAAGTATGATGTGCTTTGTACTAGATGACTTTTTCTCCTTTTCCATAAGTACCGATTATGATTTTAATGAGGTTACCAAGAGCTATATCCTTCCATAGGCGACTCCTATATACTTCTATTTCAAATATATTTTATGCTTCTCTACGATGATGTCATGAGACCTTGTTTTCAATGGTTCTATGATGCATCCTTTCATACTCCTTGGCGACTTATGATGGCCATATATTACAATAGAAAACTTGAAAATAACTAGATGAGGAAGACCCTTTTAGCTTCCTCCACTTCTTCGATGATATGGATTTCCTCTCTTCCCATTTTGTTGTTGTCCTCCTTGAGCTCAGGACAATATTTATTATAATTCCCATATCTTTGACATCCATACCATTGAATCTTAACCATGTTCTTCTTCCTTTTCTTAGAACCAAATTTTCCAAACTTCCCTTTTCTCTTTTCCATAGCAACACATGCTTGAGTTTGCTCATTTGATCCTACATCAGTTTTTTCCTTTCGCTTGGTTTCTTTAATCTTTCATAGTGACCATAGATCCTGGAATGGAGTAGATTATTTCTTCCCATAAGTGTTTGAATTAAAGTTATCCCACTCCTCTGGTAGTGAATTTAGTACTACAGTGGTAATCTCCTTGTTAGACATTATTTCTCATAGATCTTGAAGTTGATCCCTTATTTCAGATATCCTCATAAAGTATGATGCTATTCCTTCTTCTTTTGATATCCTTAGCTTGTAGAGTTATTTCCTTAATGAGATAACTTCTCGTGAATTGCTTACGTAAAACAACTCTACTAACTTGTCATATATTTCTTTTGAATTTTTTAGTTTAAATACATGTGGGATGAGGGGATCCTTGATGGATTCTATGGGAATCCTTTAAGCCCTTACTTCCACTTTCATAAAACTTGCAAGTTCTTGAGCATATTCTTTTGGAGGTTTGGTGATTGAACCCTTAACATGTTCCATGACCTCAATCTCAATGAGGTTCATATCTATTTTTTGAAGAATCTTCGACGAAAATCACATAGAAAAACTTTTTTCGACGCGTTTTGAACCATCCAGTGTGGTTCATCGTCAGGACAAGTTGAATGAGCAGATCTCACTTAGCACATTAATAGATAGGGCAGAGAATTCCATGACTCAACGGCTAAAAAACAACAGCTAGAATTGACTGGATAATGACTAGTTTGACTCTGATAAAGGTAAATAATATAATATAATATATCTATTTAATTTATTATTATTATTATAATAATTCAACAAAAATTTTGGTTATTGATATTAAAATTAAAATGTAAGTGGACAATACTAGAATAAGTAAATAATAAGTAAATCAAAAAAATATATAAATCATTGTAAATATATTGATGATATAAATTAAAATTAATTAAATTAAAATTAGTAAAATAAATAATTTCAAAATATTAGTTAGTTATGAATGCCAAAAATAGAGTAATAGTTATTATATTTATAAAATAAATATATATTTTTAATAATTCGCCCAAGAGTTAAAAATAATATTATAATATTAAAAATTAATCTAAGAACCAAAAGTAGTATATTAGTTTTAAATTATAAAATAGATTAATTTTAAAATTACTTTATGTAAAATAAAATAAAATTAACAGACAAGAGTTACACCAAAAAATAAATAAATACATAATAACAAATAAAACCACCAAATTAAAAACAATTAATAGTTTAAATTAATTATTAATTTAAATAATATTAGTAAATTTTTATAATTAAATTCAGACACAAAGTTTAAAAAACAAATAAATAATAAATAATAATAAATAAATAAAATAATAAACTAAAATTAATAAAATAAATAAATAATAATAATAAATAAATAAATAAATAAAAAAAAAATGGATAAAATAAAATAGAATAGAAATCACACACTTAATTAAACAATTTTTAAGGGAGGGAAAGAAAGAAAACGACTAGGAGGAGAGGGCTGGGACCCAACAACTACTAATCTTCCAGCCATCCTCTCTATTAAGATTGTTCGACCTTTTTTCAATCTCAAGGGCTTCCCTAAATTTCCGGTGATGGAATTGTGACACTCTAGCAATCACACTAGCCTCCTCGATGCAGACATGATGATTGGTTTTCTCCACATGTTCTGCTAACGCGGAAGATTTAGTTCTCATATACTTGAGGTCAGCTGTGTGCTCACTAATCCTTTGATTAATGGAGCGACCAGTCTCACCAATATAGGGGGTCCCACATGAATAAGGAATAATATAAACTCCTTTCATGTCCCTGGGGTCGATGGGATCCTTCATAGATCTTAGGGATTTATGAATGGTGTTAAGATGTCTAAACGTTGCGGGGATATTATGCTTTTTAAGAACCCTCGCAATCTTATCCGTGGTCCCTTGAACAAACGGAAGATGGACACCAGGAATCCGCTCTTTAGGCCCCCTTCTGGTTAACGAATTCTTAGCTACTTTGAGGAAAGCCTTTTGTCCCAAGTGTCTGCTATAACCATTCTCGACAAAGACATTAAGGAGATGGGATTTCTCCTCCTCTAAGCTCTTTTCATCAGAGATCCTTAGGGCACGAGTTGTAAGGGTGTTGAGAACCCCCAACTTCTGGGCCGGGAAATGGTGGGAACTAGCATGAAGATACTACTCCGTGTGAGTTTTCTTGCGAAACACTCGGTGGGAGAGGGAACCATCCTCATTCTTAGAGATAAAAATATCAAGGAAAGGGAGGCAACCATCAACTTCTTGTTCCTTAGTGAACTTAAAAGCTGAGGATTGACTATTAAGATGATCGAAGAAGAGATCTAACTCCTCTTGGCCATGAGACCAAATGCCATTCGTGTTGTCTGCAAACCTTTTCCAAAGCTTGGGAAGGAGATGGGATGAGTTCAGAGCCTTATATTCAAAATCCTCCATAAAAAGATTAGCAACAATAGGGGATAGGGGTGAGCCCATGGCAACCCCACAAGTTTGCTCAATGAACTCTCCTTCAAAACTAAAAAAGGTAGAGGTGAGGCAGATCTCAACTAACAGAACAGTATCAGGATCAGTTAGACGGTGGATCACATCCATGGCCTCATTTATAGGGATGCAAATGTAGAGGGAAACAACATCAAAACTGACCAGGATGTCTCCAGAGTCTAGCTTGGTGTCCTTGAGCTCCTCAATAAAGGAAGCTGAGTCCTTAACAAAGGACGATGTATGACCAACTAAGGGCTTAAGCTTTAAGGCAAGAAACTTTGCAAGAAGATAGGTAGGACCTCCAATGGTGTTGACGATAGGCCTAAGGGGAGTTCCTTCCTTATGGATTTTAGGGAGCCCATAAACTCTAGGCGTGATGGGATTGCTCTCAATGAGTTTATGGTGCAGGGGACTCACTGAGTTACTAGATTTAATGGCAAGGGACATAGTCCTGGAGATCCTCTTTAACGGGTTTTTGGGAAGCCTCTTATAACTATCGCTATTATGAAGATGATCTAGCATTTTATTGCGGTAGTCTACCTTATTAAGAATGACAACAGCCCCACCCTTTTCAGCTTTCAGAACAACAATATCTTTGTTCTGATTTAACGATTTAAGGGCTTCAAATTCATCCCTGCTAAGGTTGCTCCTGGGAGGCTTAGCCTTCCTTAGGATAACAACACAATCCTACCTAATAGTATTCTTAATACTATCAGGTAAATTCCGAATCCAAAATTCTATGTCACAGATAATATCATCCACAGGGATCTTCTTAGGGGCCAAGGCAAAGTTTAGGCCTTTGCTTAAAACACTAAAAATAGAAGGTGGAAAAGAGAATCTAGATAAATTAACCACCTTATTATATTTATGAGAGGAAGGGTGAGGATTAACACCATTTGAATGACTCTTCCTCGATTTAGAGTTAATGTCTCTATGTAAGTTAAGCCTTGTTAACCTATTATTATTATTCATTATCAACCTAATCCTCTCATTAATATTATTATTATCAATATTAGTATTGTTAATAATGTTATTATCTTCCTTATCAACAGAGAAATTAGTCTTATTATTAATATCATTATTAATAATACTATTAATATAGTCATCATTATTATTACTATTGTTATAGCAAATATCATTAATAATAAACTGTTAATATTATTATCACAATGATCTTTATTATTATTATTATTCTATAATATTATATTATTATGGTAATCCTATTACTGTTATTATTCTATAATATTATAATACTATTATTATTATTAGTACTATTAATAACATCATCATTATTATTACTAACGTTATTACAAATATCATTAATGTAATAATTGTTAATATTATTATCCCTGTAATTAATAACACTATTATTTTCATTACTAATATTATAAATATTAAAACTGTTATCATTTTTAATATCATTCATATAACCGACATTATTCAAAAAATCGATATCACTGTTATAATTTGCAGCGACACCTCTTATCCTGCCACTAAGACTGCTAATCTGATTATCATCACTGATCATACCTGAGCGGCCGAAGGCGGAGATCGAAGCACTTGCGCAACAACTGCTCACATCATGAACTCCACGGGAGGCCGGATCTGGATCTGGATGGGCTGCGCGGGTACCAAAACTGGAGAGGGGGGATCGAGGAACAACGATTTCCGACAGAATAGTGCTGTCCCTGTGAACCAGCTCCCTCGACAGCGAACTAGAACCATCTGAAAAATGAGCATTGGACTGCGTCTGAGGTAAATTAAACCCAACCGTATCCCCCACGCAGGTAGATTGACTAGCTGAGCAAGAGGAGGAAGGAACCGAGCCACTGGCACAAGGAACAACCAATTTGTTGCTTTCCTTGCAAAAATAAATTTTGATAGATTTAGATGTGGACATAAGTATACTTACTTGTGAAGATGCTTTTTCCACTTGCTGCTTCCTTGAATTTGAAGAAGATATAGATAATAGAAAACTTCTTCTTGATGAAGGTAGTTCTCTTCAAGGGTGATCCTTGGCTCCACAGGGCGGGAGATCACCTTAGATATTTTGATGATGAAGTCTTTGTTGATGATGGTCAATGATGACTTATTGATTATGTCTTGATGCTTCTTGGATGATCTTCTTCAAGTGTAAGGATATTTCTTTAATGAGAGGGAGATTTCCTTAGAACGTTTTGAAGATGATGACAACGTCCTTGATATTGCTTCTATTGGATGAGTAGTCTTCAATTTACTTTGATTTTAATATCTATTCAACTTGAGCAGGGTATTTATGGTCTTTAGATGATGACTTGAGGATCCCAAGACTTCTTCTTTGATCTAGGGTTATGACACTTCTTTGTAGATCTTGACTTCAAGATGATCTTTTGTATCTCCTTGATATTTGTTCCTTGAATGCTTGAGTGTCCCTTGATGAGATGGCCTTTCCTTTATTTTGTCACCTTAGCTATGATATTATGTTGAGAAATCTAGGGCATCATAATTAGGATATTTCTCTATTAATGATAACTTCTTGTGAATGATTTTTACTTCTTTATATTAGGATCTTTTCTTTACTTGGATTATTATAGTGTTATTTTTCATCAAACAAATACCATAGCATAAAAAATAAAGAGACAAGAGACACAAAATGTAAGCGATTAGCCAGGACCAAAATCTCTCTCAGTTAAGAGGAAACCACAAACACAAATTATTCTTCTTACAAAGACTTCAATTGATGAATACCAAGACCACGACCAAGACCGTTGACACAACAACCTATCCAAGACCAAGTCACAACCCTTCTTGATTTAACTTCTTCCTCCTTGAGTCAACGATAGTAAAACTTCTTCCTTCTCTCTTAAGCTTGGATATCCTTTAGATTTCTTTCCCTTGTTTTAGATCTGCAAATTTTATCCCTACTTCAGAAACCCTAGCAAGTGTGGTTTACCAACTTTGAACCTTGTTTTATCTTCACTCTAGATGGAGACTTCTTCTTTGGCAAATTGACTTGAGATCCAAATTATATTTACCTTGATATGACCTTCAAGTTTGACTGTCATACCTCGACTTCTTCTGTAGTGGACAACATCTATTCCTCGCACTTGTTCCTCCTTCCTTTGCTTGGTTATAAGCTTCCTTCTTCATGAACTTCACACTTCTTTCTGCCTTTTTATCGTTGACTAAATTTTTGTCTTCAAATGAAGGCCAAGCGACCTATATATAATGGTTTGGTCATCAAAATGAGTTGACATCTCCTAGTGACAAGGATGACATGCCTTTCTAGAATTATCTTAAGGCCAACTTAAAAGTGACATTGTGACATGGTCTTGGAGGGTTCACAAATTTTCTTTTACAATAAATTACATGCCCAACTGGAAAATCATCAATTTTTTTTCAACAATGGAAAATGGTCACTCATTGGTCATCTACAAAAATCCTTGATAGATACATTTATTCAATGTGTAAGTGCTTCTAATATTTTTAGGTTAGGGTATTTGGTGCTTGTTAAACCGAGTGGAATAGAACAAAGGAAGAAACCTATGAACGTGGAGACCAAAAAACTATGTTTTTCACTATGTGGAAGATGTACACCCATGGTGTGCTACCTAGAGTGGATGATCCAAAGATGGAGAATGAGAATGTGACATCGTAGAAGCCTGCCACTTGCTAGGTGCCAATTACACGAGTAGGGAGGAGTACATAGGTAGGTGAAAAATCCATGTAGAGGCCAATTTTGTGTTAAGACAAAACCTATCGTAAACCATTCGAAAAGTGGTTTGAAATAATTCCGATGAGGAAGAGAACTTGGTGTGCTTATGTAATTTATGGTTTACAATCATAACTAATACTATGGTTTACAATCACCTTTTTCGGTAATTTATGGTTTTCTTCAGCTAAAAATGATGGTATGGTGCCATAAAAAAAAGCATGGAAATGTGCATTGTTTTACGTAGGGTACAAATCATGATAGCCTTAAGCGAACTAAAAAATTAGATCATTGCTTAGCTCATTCATAAACGCAGACCCTAAAAGCTAAATAAATCCCATCCTGACCTCGCAAGTGAAAATACAATGATTGTGCTTATGATTTCAAAGTGTTTTTAATGCCCTACCATTGTGGATCAGAGTTGTTGCATCCATATGGGTGGCTTCGAAAGAAAGGATTTTGGAATGGGTTGGATAATACATAACTTATTGGGTCGATTATTTATGAGTGGAGGTGTAGTTGTTTTGAACTAAATGTTTGGGAAATCACAAATGTTTTAACCATTCACATGTCAATGGATATATATACAATCTAGCAATAGGTTAAAAGGAGGACATGCTAAGAAAAAAACTAGGAAGAGGAAGCCGAAATATAAAGAGTATGCACTTGGATTTTAAAGAAGTAAATGGAAGTGAAATCAATGACAAGGTGAGAGGATGGTGGTATAAGTGTTGGGACAATAATTATGAACTAAAACAAAAATTATAATGGAGTTATTTTTTAAATGTTTTTAGTCTTAGTTTTGTTTATAATTGCATGTAAATAAATATATATATGATTTATTATTATAATGGAGTGTTTTTATTTTATTTTATTTTTATCTTTTAGTTTTAGTTTATAATTGCATGTAAATAAATGGACATATGATTGTAAGACCTCACTAGACTTGTGTAACACTGATTAATTACTGATAAGGTTTAGATGCAGACCTAGGTGATAGGAGAGGGCAAGCTAGATTTATATATACCCTCATTATAAAATTTGAGGGGGCTAGGACCTATAGGTGAGATTTGAAAACTCACTTGGCTAGATTTGGTCAAGGGAAACCCTAATTCAAGTTTAAATGGGGGGAATGTTATGTGAAACTTGTATCTATGAGATATTAAAAGTTGTTAGGTCAATAATGGTGGTTTTGGGCACATGGTATTTGTGACACATGATATTGAGCCTACCGATTACATGTAATGAAGCCTTTAAAAGGCTTAAGGATACTCCATTATAACGTGCCTAGAGGTTAGTGGTGAGGGTTCATTTGGCTGGCTTGTCGAGGTTTGGTCAAGGGACTAAAGAATAATATTTAAATAGTTTTTCCCGTAAGGGTTTTCCAGGATAAATCTTGTTTCATGATTTATTGTTATTGATGTGCGTGATTATTGTAGTATTATCATTTATCTTGTATTTCTTAATTCTATCACATATGAAGTGGTGGAATATGCGGAAGTGAACCATGACTCAACACTGTGGGAACATGAGCTATGGTTCACATATGTGACATATACTAAGGGAAATTGAAGGCTAGTGGATGAAAACTACACTGATGTTGAGACCAAATCAACATGGGTCATACAGGGGATGCTTTGATGTATGTTAGCGAAAAAATATAGCACTCTCTAACATTTTTGATCCCATGGAAGTTGAGAGGTACAAAAAAGATACTTTGTCCTTTTATGAAATTGACCATATAACTAAGACAAGTGCCACATGATACTCAAGGTTATTGCAAAGGAAAAATAACACAATGATCTATATTTGTATTCAACTAAATGATCAATTTAAAACTAACCATAAATCAACTATTTTGATCAAGAACAAAACTATTAAACACAAACAATCGTAATAATTTTAAACTACAACCTATTCTATTCTATGGAAACAAATGAAACATAAATTTACTATATGAAGAAGAAAATGAAAATGTGTATCCTCACACCTCCTAGTTAGTTCATGTGATACTTAATTATAACTCAGAGTGAATGAACAAATATGACCAAAATTAAATGGGTGTATCATAAGTACCAACTGGACTATATTAAACTGAGAATTGTTTCCAATACATATGATCTATCCTCTCTGATAGGAGCACAAGTATTTATAATGTCAAAAATACAAATGTCTTAAAAAATTTACTACTAATCTTCAGGAATATATAAGAGTGTTTTAGATTTCATGGAAATAAAATGGATTTGATGATTCGATAGATTCCTGGCCGGAGCATGAATCTCTCTTAATATCTCCTGTTCATAGGATCTTAATCCACCATGAGGTATAATCAAACTCAAACTCTAACACTGACTGAGTTGTTACTCTGTCTCTCGCCTAAGTTGTTGACCAGGCTCTGCTAGTTATGTGGATATCCTTTTGACCGTGGTTATAGTTGGAAAACCATCTCTTCAATTTTTTCCACTTTCATTAATCCTTGAGTTAGTTGGATCATGCATAGAGGTATGGTAACATGTGATCTAGCTACAAAAAGAAGGAACAAATGTAGAATATGTGAGCTTCTATTGTCATAACATCTTTAATTGTATTTATAAAAAAACACAGAAAAATATTATAATATGGACATGATTACCTTTAAATTCTTCAATTGTAACCATTATAGCTCAAGCATGGTGTTTGTACATTAATGATGACATTTTTTTGTAAAATGACAACTATGATGGGTTTATAAGAGCAAATGTAAATGAAATTGAGGACAACAAAGTGAAAAAACTATCTTATTGTTGAACCTCAATAGATGTAGTTCCCCACATGGTGGTGCTATTAACCCATAATCTCAATCATTTTTTGGGTGTTCTTCAACACCACGCAATATTCTAACCCACCTTAGGATTCATCACATACTTCATCCTAAATAGGCACTAACACTTTGTATGTTTCACCCCATGCACATCACCGTGCACATGGACAAACTTGTGCTACTCCCTCTTCTACTAGGGAGTTATCAATCCAGATTATGCTTACCCTATTACATCACCAATAATAATGGTTCCTCTAATAATGGTATCCCAAGATCCCATTGGTTAGCATACACCTACTCTTGAAATATAAATGTATTTATAAAAAAAACCCAACCCTCTCAATCAAAATCCTAGAAAGAAGGATAAGGGGAAGGAGAGAAAATTCTCATAACCAAGGGAATCAAAACTAGCAACTGAATAAAAATATTGGGGTAACCAAAATACTGTAACCCAATTCTAAAGTATTGATCCCTATCCTAAATTGGGGAATAATCCAATTATATTTACCAACCAACCCTATGTTATTTGTGGTATTTATAGAAAATATCACCCATCATTGTTTGTTGTAATGTAAGTTGAACTATTTTATAGAGCAAATTGTTGCACCAAATCCCACTACAACTAATCATCCACCAAACACTCCAACCCAACCTTCCTCGTTGCAACTAACTATGTTGAGAAACCCATTTCCTAGAAAATTATATGTAGCCATGTTAGAATCCCATCCTTATGTGCAACCTCCCATTGAAAACCATGCTAAAGATGGGACTAACTAAATATTTTACATTTATTTAACTGATATCACCCTATCTAGCCAATCCTATTAATATGATACACCACTCAGCAAACAACCTACTGACTTTCCTAATCCTCTCCCATCCAATAATGGACCTTTTTAGGTCCCTTGACCTAGTGTTTATCCTTCCCCTAAGGTATCAAAGATTCCATTATGATGGAATGCCCCCAACACTCATGCATGAGATGCCCATAAATATAACATAGTATATATTATAGCTCAATCCCCAGGTTCCATGTCATCCTTAAAAGTCCTCCAAATATGTGCTTCATAAGGGAAAGATTTATTATATGCATTGGGTGTTTTTGATACTTCAAATTATAGGCTCAATATTTATTAGATTGAAAAAGCCAAGCCCCCTCATTTACCCCCTTCAATATCATTTCATGTTCAAATTTCCATTAATGTGGTCATTTTTCATCAATGTATCATTAATGAAGGTGCATCAACATGTATAGAATAAGTTAGTTTCACCTAAGCTTACTCCATCTACAAACACCCTCCATGTGTATAATGGTAAACCTCTTTTCTAGAAGGTTTCTATCAACATTTTCCCATCCAGTTGGTAGGGAAGCAACTACTTATTCATGTTGAAGTTGTAGATTTCCCATTGGACTATAATCTTCTCTTAGGTTATAGCTTCATGTATGCATTGATTGAAAATTTCTCTTCAATTTATCATACCATGAGCTTACCCCATAATGAGAAGATAGTCACCATTGGAAAACTTACATACCTTGATCCTCAATATTAGCTCAAAACTAAGAATGTGATTTCATCGATGTGCAGGAACCAAACCAATACCTCTTTTTCTAACATCAACCATAGAATCTATAAATAATTTTCATACTTGGTACATATTATTGTCCTTCTCCAGTACTTAACCAACTAAGAGCATCCAATTTTGGGCATGGTTTCATCCTCCAAAATACCCAATAAGCCTATAAGTTCATCCTCACAACCCTCTACTATGTCTACCACCCAAGAACTATCTCCTAAAATATATCCCTTTACCTGAATACCTTTATTATTTCCAAATTCAATAATAGTTAGTACATCAACTATGGCTACATTTAATTTTTCCCATGTAAATTTGGGGATTTTGATTTGGTACTTAGATCCTCCTGCCACACCTCCACCAAATAAGAAAATTCCTTATCATTCCATGACACATGTTAAATCAATGGAAATTTCTCTTATACCTACTATGAAAAGTATGCGAGCCCATCCCACCCCTGCTGAAGCTAGGAAAGGAGTTGAAATAGGGAGAAAAGCTAAGAAGAAAGTATGTATAAATAACCTTGGACAAGCCATGGCCACCCTTAGAATATCATATAGAGCCATACCTAAACTTTCTTTATGTGATCTCACTAATCATGGAACCATAATTGTCTTTCACTCCCAACACTCAAATAACTACTTAATGCAGGAGATTTAGATCCGAACCCATCAACTTTTGTGGTCAATGTTCTACTTCCTAAGTCATCATCCAAGCACATTAAATATTTACACACAAGTCACCTATGCACTTTAAGTGATACTTGTGACAATTATTCTCATCATTATCCTAAATTACCCAAAGTTAGTGATGTGGCCATGAAGTTTTATGTCAAATTAATTCCTTTTCCAAGGAGGAACTAACCCTAAAATTGAGGAACTTTCCCTTCAATAAAAGAAGGATTTTTAGTATAGTGAAAATCTAATTATAGAGATTGGCCCTCTTGATGTATAAATGGATGAGAATTACATGAAAATCCTTACCTCTCAACTTCCATGGGATAAAAAATGTTAGAGAATGCTACAATGTTTTGATAGCATACATCAAAGCATTTCGTATATGACTCATGTTGATTGGTCTCAACATCAATGGAGTTTTCATCCACTATGTAGAAACTCCCACTGTAGATCAGCAGATTATGCAATATACTAAAACACAATACAAGATATACTTCTACAACACTTTGTGGAAGCTTAATCAAATTGAGCAAGATCAAGAGAACACATATAACTGAGAATGAGAAATCAATCACACATAACACAGAAGAAATAACTTGGGAAAAGCCTCAACCTAAAACCCCAATCTCTGTATTATCATACAAGTGGAATTCTTGTTGAAGTTACAAAAAGAATTAGCTCTCAAGCTATCCTGTTCTCTCTGCAATCAAACAATACAACTCACAGACTAAATAGACATAGTATATGTCCTCCTCAAGCCCTCCAAGCCTCCTATTTCTTGCAAAAGTTTTTTCTTGGGGTCCAATGAATGTCACATTGTGAATTGGCCTCATCACCCTCAACTAAACCTGAAGAGTAACTGTGCAATCTCAGGGAAAGATCATTTTGCTGAAGAATATTCACAATGGAATATTCTAGCAACTGAATAGTACACACCCTCCATCTGATCTCAAACTAGGTTCTGTCCTGAACGTGACATGCATGAGTTATTTATGAAAAAGGAAATACTCAGTTATCTGAAGTGCAGTAGTTAATGAATGCCAAAGCAATTAACTAACTAAACTACTTAATTCAAACAAACTATTTGAATAATCTAACTAGACTTGAATTTCAGTTAACTGAGTCAACTAATTACAACTCAATATTACAAACTCATTCTTAATCTTTAACTGCATGGATAAATTCCTCAAATTAATGGAGAAAATGTTGCATGTCCCCCACATAGACTTCAATGTTTTGATTTTTCCCCTTTAACTAATTCTCAAGATGAATTAATTAATTATTTTACAAACAATTGCTAAGATCAAATTCGAATTTTACTTCACTATTTTAGTTTAGGGACTGACTAAAATAGGAAGGTATCCCAAAATGCTATTTATAGAACGCTATTTTTAGCACTTCCATTTTTTCATCCATTGTTGCTATTTATAGCAGTGCTATTTTTAGCATTTCTTGTTGCTATTTTTCAACACTCCCTCTCAACAAGAAATGGATTATAGTAACCCCAATCCTGTCTCTGTGGAACTCGAACTTGCATTTTGACAATGCCTTAGTCAAAATATCTGCATCTTGTTCCTCGGTCGAAACATACAACAACAACCTGATCTCTTAGACCACAAAGTCTCGAAGATGGTGATAACGAATATCAATGTGCTTGGACCTGTCATGAAAAACTGGATTCTCAGAGAGTTTGATACAACTCTGGTTATCGCAGTAGATCACTGTAGTATCCATCATCTGACCAAACAATCCCACTAGAATCTTCTGCATCCAAATGGACTCACATGCAGCCTAACTAGCAGCCATGTATTTAACCTCTGCTGAGCTAAATGCAACTAGTATCTGTTTCCTACTGTACCAGAAAACTGCAGCTGAACCAAGGTTGAAGATTCCTCCAAAATTGCTCTTCCAGTCTGATGGACTCCCTACCCAATCCACATTTGTGAAGCCCTAAAGCTTCACTCCCTCTATCCGTCTGTACCACAATCCGAACTGAGATGTGCCTCTGAGGTATCTCAACACATGCTTCGTTTCCTTCCAAAATAGCTTGGTAGGCTGAACCATAGCTTGACTTAGCTGGTTCACCACAAAGCATAAGTCAGGTCATGCATTCACCAGATACATAAGTGAACCCACCAGCTGCCGATAAATAGTAGTAGCTACTACCTCACCTGAAGTAGCATCCTCCTTCCTCTAGTTCCCAACTAGATGAGTCTGCATCGGCTTGCACTTCTCCATGTGAAAGTGCCTGAGTATCTCATTGGCATACTTACCTCGAGACACAAATACTTCACCATCTTTCTGCCACACCTCCATGCCTAGAAAGTAGTGCATAAGGCCCATGTCCTTCATCTCGAACTCTCTTGCAAGGTCCTCCTTGCAAGACTGTATCAACCGATCATCACCTGTCAAAATCAGATCATTGACATAAAGAAAAATGATCAATGGTTTACCTTCTACCATGATGTGGTAAAGGTTCGCATTTGCTTCACTCTTGGCGAAGCCCAAACCGGTGAAATAGTTGTTGATCATGGTGTACCAAGCACGGGGTGTGTTAGGCCTCTATACTACTAGTGTAACCCTTATTGTTATTAGTACAACCCCCTTATTATGTTGTTGTACCCATGTAGTCCCCATATTATTACTATTGTGCCCCATAGAAGCCCACTATTGTTATTATTGTGCCCTTACATTATTATTGTCATGTCGGCTTTGATTATATTATGACCCCTTAGACTCCTATATATAGAAAGGAGGTCTTGTCATTTGTCTCATCCAAGAATTGGTCATTTGTGTAATGTAACAGAGGTTGCCCCCTCGAAGAGGCTTACTTCTAAGGCATTGATCTATCTTTTCTATCTTTTTGTGAGCTCATTTCATAAGATTTGGTATCAGAGCTCTGGATTCTAGGGTTTTGCTGCTCCAAACAGGACATCGTGGCATTTTCGCTATAAATTTTTTTTTGCATCATTTCAAGTGCTAAAAAAAAAACCCCATTTGAGAAGAAATCATGCTGAACCTCAGGTCCAAATTTCAGAGCTTGTATCGCTATATTTTCAGAGATATGATCTGAGGAAGTTAGGGTTTTTGCAAGCTCCAGAATTTAAGCTAAAATAGGTCATCATGGTATTTTCGGTATAACTATTTTGCTACAAAGTTTCCAAAGCTAAGAAAAAAACCCAATTGATAAAAACTCAGTTTGAAAATTCGCTCTAAATTTAAGATCTTGTCTCGCTATATTTTTTGAGATATAGTCTGAGGAAGTTAGGGTTTTTACAGATCCCCAAATTACATTCCAAATAGGCCACCTTGGGAAAATCGTCATAACTACCTCTCTGAGCATCAGATTGAAATTTAGTAAGAAGTTACAAAAAAAGGATAGACTGTAGTTTATTGTACATATTATTCAGATCCAAAGGTCAAAACAAGGACACGTGGCACTTCATACAAGTTCTCCCTTCTAAAAAGGTATATAATCAGGTCATCTTGGGAGATTGTGCATAACTCTTTCTTGTAGAATCCAATTTTGATCAAACTGGTGGAATTGGGAAGAGACATAAAGGGCTACTGTAGGTCATAATTTCAAATCTGGAAGAGCCGAAATTATAGAGTTACAGTCATTTCAAGATCGAGCTCCTAAAATCAAGAAAAGGAGATATGAGGAAGTTTGATGGCAAGGATTCGATAAATTGGATACTACAGATGGAGCAATATTTCAATCTACATGAGGTTCAACTATTACAAAAGGTACGTATTACATCTTCATATTTAGAACCAGATCAATTTTTATGGTATAAAGGGCTTTGTTCTCATAAACCACTTGTTACGTGGTCAATTTTCACGGAGGAAATGATAGCACATTATGAGGATACAAAGAGAAAC
>APFE031357867.1:0-13600 GCA_000404065.3 Pinus taeda
TCTTGAGTAAATAGCCGCCTCAGACAGAGTACACTCTTGAAATAAAAAGTTGTCCCTGGGTTGATAATTAATGTGAGGTAATTAGGTGTTAAAAAGACCCTTTTTATCGCTCCACACTTCCCAGCTACTTCTCGATGCATATTTGGCTTGTCAAAGCTTCGCCCATGGGATTTGTGGTTTGACAAGCCAGTTCCACCAAACCTTTGCGCCCATGGTATTGTTGCTGTGCAGTGGGTCCCGTAGGCCTAATCCACCGTTGGACTTTTGTTGGCATACCTCTGACCATTTGACTAAGGCCCATTTCCTATTGAGACTTGAGGATCCCCATAGAAAATTTTGTTGTAGATTGCGTATTCCTTTAAGGACCCATTTCGGAGCTGCAAGGATGGAGAATAGATAAAGAGGCATGGTTTGAAGCACAGATTTGATCAGGATGAGACGACTGGCAATATTGAGAGACCTGAACGTCCAGGAGGAGAGTTTTTCTTCGAGCTTGTCCAGAAGCGATCTCCACGATGCTTGGTTAAGAGCTGAGAGCATAAGAGGAGCTCCCAGATACTTGGAGGGAAGCGTGGCAATAGTGAAACCAAGGATGCGGGCTATGTTTCTCTGAGTGGAAACAGGAGTGTTGAAGAAGAAGAGCTGAGATTTGGCAGCATTTATAGAGGTGCCTGAGGCTTCAGAGAACAGATCAAGCAGGGCTTTGAAGGATTTGGCTTCAGCTGATGAGGGATGCCCAAAAAGCATTGTGTCATCTACAAACTGTTGATGCGATGATGGGGGGAGTCCATGAAGCGCGATGCCTTTAATGGTTTTTGAGGATATAGCATGATGAATCAAGCGACTGAGTCCTTCTGCCATAAGGACAAAGATGAAAGGGGAGAGGGGATCCCCTTGCCTTATGCCGCGCGATGATCGAAAGGGCTGTGAGGGTGAGCCATTGAGAAGAATGGAGAAGCTGGGAGATGAAATGAGGTTCATTATCCATCGAGTCCCGGTGGAACAGAAGCCAAAGGCGAGCAGCATATGCTGAATGTATTCCCAGCTGAGCTTATCAAAAGCCCTTGATAGATCAAGTTTCATTACCATACCTGGCTTTTTGAGGATCTTTAAGGAGTGGATAACCTCATTGGATAAGATTATGCCATCCGTGATTTGGCGACCTTGAACATACCCGGTCTGTTCTGGAAGAATTAGAAGAGGCAGGAGGGGTTTGAGTCTATTGGCTATGACTTTGGAGATGAGTTTGTAGATGACATTGCAGAGGGCAATGGGCCGAAATTTTTCTGGCGTGTGGGCTTCCTCCCCTTTGGGCACGAGCGCTATAAAGGTGGAGTTCAGGGATGGGAGTAGCCAGTGCATAGTGCGAGATTCCTCTACCAGATCCCAGACTTCGCTGCTTATTAGATCCCAAAATTCATGAAAAAAGTTAGAATTAAAGCCATCCGGACCGAGAGCCTTGCCATCTTTTAGCTGCGCCATTGCGTCCTCCACCTCTTGCTTGGAGACCGGTTGAAGAAGGTTTTTATTGTGGTCGGCTGTTATGATCTTGGGAATGTGCCTTGTGACCTCTTGAATGGCCACTGTTCTGCTTCTGGTTGGCTCTTTGAGCATGTCTTGAAAGTGTTCTCTGAGCTCTTTTTCCATGTCTTCATGCCTTTCTAGTTTTTCCCCCTGACTGTTATTGATGAAAGCAATATTATTGTGCATTCTTCGCTGGATAGTAGTTCGGTGGAACCCTTCCTTTAGCCATTTTACTCTAGATTTTTGGCGCCAGAGGATTTCCTCTTGCGATCTTCTTGATTCTAGGGAAGTCCAAAGGTTTTGCTCTTTGTGGGCTAGTTCCTCCGTTCTGCCCTCTGTGATGATGGTTTGCTGGAGAGTGCTCATTTTCTGCTCTAATTTTTGCCTGGATTCCGTGATGTTTCCAAAATGATTTTTGTTCCAGGCCTTCAGTACTTTCTTGAGATGCCTTAGTTTTTGTTGAAACTTGTACATTTTGGCTCCTTCTGGAGGGGTGAAGGTTCTCCATGCAGTTTGGACTACTTCCTTGAAGTTTGGGTGACTGGACCAGAAGGCTTCATAGCGAAAAGGTCTGTTGCATTGTTTCCCAGGTTTGGTCCATTGCAGCATGATGGGCCAGTGATCCGATCCCCCTTGAGGCAGTATGGAGGCATGAAAGTCTCCTCCCATATGTATGGCATTATCTGAAAGTAGAAATCGGTCAAGTCGTGAGGCAATATTGTGTACCCCTCTGCGCTTGTTCTTCCATGTGTAGGTTCCGTTAGACGTTTGGACATCGATGAGTTGGTTACTTCTGATGAAGTCCTTGAAGCTTGTGCTATCTTCTTCCAACTTCCTGCGCCCTCCTTTTTTTTCTTCTAGGTGTGTGATAATATTGAAGTCACCTCCACTTATCCAAAGAGGATAGCGCCTGGAGGAGTTCAAGCTTGTTAGCGTTTCCAGAGCTTTTAATTTTAGTTGCTGATCATGGGGGAAGTAAGTGTTGGTTATATGTCCATGAATATCCGTTCCAATTAGATGAAATGTAGCCTGAATGAAATGCCGAGTTGCATGGAAGTCTTGCAACTGTAGAATCTGCGGGTTCCAAGCCATGGATAATCCCCCTGATGCTCCCATCGCATCTGTAGATACGGATTGACTTCCGCTCCAAGCTTTGTTGAAGAGCCACTCTATGGCAGTGTTGGTACTCTTTGTTTCTTGGAGAAAGACTACTCCTGGTTTTTCAGACTGTATCATGTTTTTTAACATTCTATGTTTTGAGGTGCTGTTGAGCCCTCTCATATTCCAAGAGATGAGCTTCATGAGGAACTATGGGGATGGGCCTTGTAAAACCTCGTTAATTTCGGGAATCTCCCAGATTCCATTAATTGTTCACCTAAAATGATTGTTCGCTGCAGCTCTGTTTTGCGCCCACGTTTCTTCGTTTCTTTTAGGATTTTGTTTCCATCCCAGGGGCTGCCTGCCTAAACTCCTAGGCATTTCTTGTGCTCAGCTTTGTTTAATACCCCTTCCAGTCTGTCTATGTCCCCAGGGTGAATGGTTGTATATGCTTTTTTCTTGCATGCCTCTTCTAATTTGAGGATGTCCAGCCCATCCAAGCTTACATTCTCTATATCTTCTTCCATGTTGATGGGACCATTCAGGCAGTCTTCCAGGGTTTCTTCATGCAAACTGAGAGCTAGAGCCGCATCTAGATCCATGTCTGAGAGCTGCGGATCCGTTTCTGTCACTGGCATTTTTGACTTCAAGTTTAAAGGAGCACCAATCAACTCTGAAGCGGAGGGGTTCAGGGCATTTTGATGGATTGTATCAGCGGATGAGGGGGGCGGAGAGGCTTGAGAGTCTTTTTGAGGCGGAGGGTCAGAGGGATCCTTCGGAGTAAGGATCTGGAATCTATTCGAGGAGTCGGCTTTCTTGTGGCTAGGGGGTGGATCATGCTGGGAATTTGAAGAGGAGGGAGCCGCATTCGTTTTCTTGGCATGTCCACGGTGGTGGGGGACTTTGACAAACCCTTCAGCGTCTTTGGCGATCTCATTGGCTGAGGGTTGGATTTGGACATTCAGAGGGCATTCCCTGAACAGATGCCCATGTTCATGGCATTTTCGGCAACGAAATGGAATATGTTCATAATCAAGAGGTTGAATCCATTCATAGTCATCGTGATAGAGGCTTACCGAGTCCGCTAGGGTCTTCTTGAGTTGCATCTGGACGCAGATCCTTGCATAGGAGGTATATCCTCGTTTTTTTGTTTCGTCAGCTACCTTGATGAAAGTTCCAATGCAGTTGCCGATGTCCTTTAGTGTTTCTTCTCTCCAGTACTCCGTGGGTAAGGAGTACATGCGGATCCAGACAGGTGCCTGACTGAGGTCTTCTATGTCTGGATTGAATCTAGGTTTCCAGTCCCGTAAGAAGAGACCCGCAGAGTTGAAAAAATAGGGGCCGCCCTCAAATACTCTTATTTTGTCCTCTAGGCAGGTGAATATGGCCGTGAAGAAGCCTTTAGGACCAATAAGCATGGAGACGTGTCCTTTTGGCTTCCATTTGGAGGCGATACAGCCATGGAGGGCTTTTTCTGTTGGCGAGAAGCCCAAAAATTTTCCGATGAGCGCATGGTCTGTCATATACTGTATCTCGCCATTGATTCGGTGGCTTGGAAGCTCCACTCGGATTCTTTCAGGTGCTTTGGGGATGCATGTTTTCGATTTCGTCCTTGGTTGTGACGCCTTTGGACTCTCTGGCATTTCTTCATCCGTGAGTGCATTCTGTTCTGGAGCGATTGGCTGTTCAGAGCTCTATCCTGGCTCAGTGAGCGGATTCGTATAAGCCTGGGTTTTCACTAGTGCGCCGTCAGCTTTAAAATGATCGCGCGAAGGAGGGGAAGGTTGAGTACCCGCCCCTCCCATTTGGGAGGACATGATGATAGGTGCAGTCAGGCCTTGTCGAGGCTGCTGCTAACGGTCCTGATGAGAGCGCCGCACTGTGCACGGCCTATGGGAAGATGTGCAGGTCTGCGCATTGACAGTAGGTTGTAGAGCGCTCTAGGGTTTTTTTACCAACACCCCGCAATTCGTTTTATTATCTTGTCCTAGTATCTCCTAAATTTCAATTGCTAAATCAAAAAATTTTGTGGAAGTAATTATTACCTCAGGCTTGCAAATCAACGCAAAATTTACCTCATCCTCTTCCATTTGCTGCAAGTACTCCTTTCCACTCAGCAAAAGGGTCTATGGATCAGGTTTCCTTGATGCATATTCTTCCTCCATAGGCACTAATGTATGATTAACACCATTTTTGCTAAATTTGTATGTGTTCCTCTTTCCATCATGCATAGCTCCTTTGTCATACTGTCAAGATCTTCCCAACAATATTTGACACACATCCACATGCATCACATCACACTGAATTTTGTCTCTGTATTTTCCCAACTGCAACTCTACTTCACATTTCTCATTCACTATTAACTGATATCCCTTTTGAAGCCATGACACCTTGTAAGGTGTTTGGTGTTTCTTGGTTTTTAAATTCAACTTCTCCACCACTTCTGTGGAAACTAAATTATATGTACTACCACTATCAATTATCATCTGACAATACTTCCCTTGAACCTTGCACAGAGTCCTGAATAAGGTCTATCTTTGTGTTGGTTCAATAATTTCCTTAGATTTCTTTAGTAAAACTTTGTTAAATACCAAAGGCTCCAGTTTGTCTGGTACATTTTCTTCTTCTATTATCTTTGTTGTCTCCTCTTCAGTCTTAGCAACAATTGTTTTCCTATGATTCATTCGTATGTTTTCTGGTCACTCATAAGCTCTGTGTCCCATCTTGTTACATCTGTAACATCTGACTTCTCTTCCTTTGCCTCTACCTCCTCTTCCTCTAGAAAAACTCCCTCTGCCACTTGCTTCACCTCGTATGGGGGCATGCTGACTTGAGCTATTGCTAGCTACATCTCTAGCTGTTGTAGATCTCTCTCTGCCACCTTGACTTCCCCTTCCTCGGAAATTACCTCTATTCTTGGTATATTGCTTCCTCATGAGTTTTTCTTCGGCCTTCAATACTATCTCATAGGCCTCTTCTACTATTTTAGGAGACAGTACACTTATCTCATCTTGGATCTCCATTCTGAGTCCATTTACATATCTTGCAACCTTCTCATATTTATCTTGGATTTGTCCTACTCTTATGCTTACTTTGTAGAATTCCTCTATGTATTCCTTTACTATCATAGACCTCTGTCTAAGATTTTGCATTTGTCTAAACAATGTATGCTCATAATCACTTGGCAAAAACTTAGTTTTCAATTTTTCCACCATCCTATTCCAGTTCTTAATTGGTGGTTTTCCAAGTCTTCTTCCTTCTGCCTACACTCCATCCCACCAAAGTTTTCCATCTTCTTTCAATTTGATGACAACAAACTTCACTTTTTTGCCCTCTTTTGTTTCTTCATAAGCGAAGAATTTATCCATGTCCTTTATCAAATCTATCAATTCCTCAGGGCTTAAGCTTCCTATATAAATTGAAACTTCCAGTCTGGGCTTAGTTGCGGACCTCAATACTGACTTAAAAAATCTCATCTCAGGAGTTACATCTCTAGGTTCCTCTTGTTCTGCAGCTTGAGCGTCAGGTTCACTAACATCTCGAGCATTTGTATCTCTTCCCATTTTCGTTGCTTCTAATTTAGCCTGCATCTGTTGCATAGCTTCCAACACTTCAACATTTACAATTGGTCTTCCTCTTCTTCAACCACCACCTCTTCCTCCAACTTTGAAGGCCATATTGGATTTCTTTTTCTAATCCTTGAGATCCTGTTGAATGTCAATAAGCTCCTCTAATACCACAACTGGTGGCCTGGGTGCAGGTGTAATGTATAATCGTTCAAATATTGAAATGATCTCCTCAAGTGCAAGTGGAATTTCTTCTCCAAATTTCCTTGGAGTTTCAGTCATCCGCCTCCAAATTTAACTATTTCTCTAAAAACAACCGAAATTCTAATATTACCCAAAACTGAGTAGAAACTCCACTTATCGGAACTAAGAGAAAACAACGTTTCCGTTGATAAAGCTCCTTGGGTTAGGAATCTGAATTAAACTTCGTAGACCTTTATTACGTGACCACCATTGGATCATCACCTCCCCATCAAATGATTACAATTTTCCGGACTAGAATGGAATCAAGCCACACTTGAATTTCTCATCGAGTTAAATTTTTTTATTAACCCTCGTTAACTTTTCCACGTGATATCCGTTGGATCTCACTCCTCTAATTGGATGACCAAAATCACCTGTATTACTAATCTAGTTTAATAAAATATCACGTCCGGTTTTGGATTAAACCTCGACCGTCACTTGCATGCAACTACCATTGATATAATGCTTCTATCAATTAGACGGTTCTAGTTTTCTCTAGTATATTCAGAATTTATCCGATCTTTTCCTCCTCTCACTATGAATTTAGCGCTTCTGCCAGGTTTAGCACTTGACTAAGGAATTCAAAATTTAGCTAACCTAAAACACTGTACTTCTAAAATATTCAATCTATCTTAATATACAATGAGTGAGGAACTTAAATGCAATAACATAAGTTCATATAGAATTCTATTTCTACCGACCAAATTAAATTTAACAATCCAAAATGATATTTCGGAGGAACTCCACCCTCCGAGGTTGACCAATTATGAAAGAATACACAGAGGTACAGAAGTATTTCAATATTTTTCCAGCCTAATTCAAATCTAGCCAAATCCTCTTACAATTGTTGAAAACTTACATAAATACTTTACATCCAACAATCTGATCCTCAATCTATGGATCAAATCTATCTAATCCTAGATAATGACCTAAATTTCTTGATATTCGCCTCAGGAAATTCAACTAAGTCTGAACTACTTGTATTAATTACAAAATTACTCAATAACTATATTCTAACTTAATTCCTATCTAGAAAACTTTGTAAATTGATACCTAAAGGATGCCACTCCTTTGCTTGTATACTATTTTTGGATTTTTTGAATAAAATGAAGCCTTTTTTCTTTAACCCTCATGCTCCTGTATCACAATCAATATGGACATGCTTTAAAATAGGAAGGCCTTTGACCATACCTATTTTCTATAATAGCAACACATCATTGAAGTTAATATGGCCAAAGCTATGATGCCATAAGTCAACTCTAGTCATGGCAACTATGTCTTCTCAATAATTTTTTTGTGTAAGATCCACGAGAAAAGGTATGAAAAAATATTGCATGGTCTTCAAGTCTCACTGAAATTTCTCCTTCTAAATTGAAAACATTAACTCTACGGCTAGAACAGTCCGAGCAAATGAGCATGAAAACTTTATGTAAGTAATACAACTACAATGTTGCACGAATTTTTGTTTTCCTTATGCAAACAGGAATTTGAATGCTAATATCCATTACTTCGAGTTGCCCCATTACTCCTAGTTTCACATCCATTCTATCATAGCCACATAGTGCCACAAAATTTGCACAACCCTCTTTAAGGAAAAATTCGTTTTGAATATTTCCATCACTTTTGGAATAAATCGTGAAGAGAGTGGATTTTCTCTTGACCTTTCAGTATTTCGTGGACTTCATAATGTAAAGTCTACTTGGTTCTGATGCTAAATTTCTATCTGGTTGTGCCATTGCAAACAAATGAGTGTACCTTTTCAATTCAAAGACCTTGAACATCCCTTTTGATAGACTATAATTCATGCCCTTACAATTTTGAATATCAAATTCCCAATTAGATATTAGGGACTCAACCTAGAACAACTCTTCGTTGGTTGTAGCTCCATTTTTTATGAATTCAATTTGAATGTGTATAATCCTTTGTCGAGGATCAATAACCATTATCAAAGACTGATTATGCAGGTTATAAAGGTAAAAACAATATTTCCATGGTAGCTCGCTCATAATGTGCTCGACATCATTATCATATTTTAAATGTAAACACTAGTTCACAAGGGGCTGTCCATCATTACCAATAATCTAAATTTAGACTTAACAAAACTATACAAGTACCATTCCTAGCTATATGAATAACACACAACATGTTATGTGTTATCACCACTTCTTTTGTATTATCTACTCCATTAGTGAATGCACCTACATGATACTCTTGAAAAATATTTGGTGGATTTTTTTATTGCTACCCAACTCTCGTTCATGGAGGAGATCAAAGCTATTAAAAGAGGATTAATCCCTTACCATTATCCATTTTTGATGGTGTTCATGAGGTTGGACCTCACTGCTTAAATCCATTGCATTCGTAACTATGCATGGTGGTGCCCATAATATATGAATTGTTCAATTTTCTTCCCCATGCCTCTTAGTGTTTTACATTACCTGTTGTTTTCCATTTTCTCTTCTTTGCTGTAAATTTCCTGCCATTGTTTGATAGTGATCTTCTTTATTATTTTCCTTCTACCTTTTGGTGTTTTCCATGGCCTCATGCTAACCATTTTCTTCCATATGCTGTAAATTTCTAACCATTTATCTGATCATGATCTCCTTTACTATCTTCTCTTTGCCTCTTATTGTTCAGGTGATCTGCCATGGCAGTCATTAATTCATTGATATTTCTTCACTTGATTTTATCTTATTCGCCAACTCCAAATAGTTACAAATAAAAGGGAACACTCCTTATATAAATAAGGCACCTCTGTTTAAATACCATGTACCCATACAACTTCAAGATGGACATCATAGTCAAACCATGGGGAGATATAAGAGGTGCTCTAAAAAAAATCGACAAAACATATTGAGAAATTAAGCTCTCGTGAATAAAGTGTAACTACACAGAGGTGTGGTCATGGAAGACTAATTACATCGACTGTGTAATGAAAACATATTGCTGCCACGTTGTCAATGTTATCAAGACTCAACACCTTCCTCAAAATTCACAACCGTTGTTACAAAATTTCCACTATTTCTTGTCACTATGAACTCAAAACATTCTATTTGAGCCCATAAAATCCACGTGTCCAATCTTACTCATATACAATTTGTATAAACTGAATTTTCATTCAAATATACATATTTATATAGCATTCAAAATGTGTGAATCCACTTATAGAATTTGTTTTTATGCTTGATGTTCACAAAACTAGTCATTACAGAGATTTAAAATTCAACAATAGAAGAATAGCTCAATGTGTTTTGATCTGGGGCACTTACCATCACCTACAAATATACACTAGTGTGAAATAAATCACAACTAGCCATATCGGCATATGTGGCACAAAAAGTAAGTCTATTAGATGAATATGTAGTCAAAGAAGACGATAAGTACATCAACAACTTGGTCCAAGTGAACATAACCAATTTGATAAGTACAGATATTTTCCATTTTGGAAGGTTTTTTTGCATATGGGTTTAAATTGTGTAAAATCATGATGCTAATCTTGCAACTATTCCTTAGAATCACAAGTGTTTAGTCTATATTCGCCCAAAAAGTTTGCCAAAATAATTTCTGGGTCCAAAATTGATAAACTTAACAACTAACTGATTTATAATAACATATAACAACCTCATAGTTGAGTCCAACAACTCAGAATGAGTGGTCAACAAGATTAAGTAACCCTTGCATGTAAGAGGATATTTGGATGAACAAAAGTGTGCTCTCCAATAATTGTACTTGGCTGACAAGCGCATGATGTGGAGTATCTGTCATTTTCCAATACATTGACACATAATCCAATATAATTCGATGTAAAAATGGTTATATCCCAATGTATATGAATCTATTGTGAGATAATATGTCATGAACCAAAGTGTTCCCTCATAGAATGCTCCTTGGGGTAAATGTCCATGTTGTGGAGTCTTTATAATTGTCTAATACATTAGCACGTATTCCAATATGCCATGTAAAATTCCATAGATCCCAATGTATATAAATTTCTTTATTGGATGAGTCTTTATCATTGTCCAATACACTCACACATATTCCAATATTTGATGTAAAATACCATAGATCCAGATAAATATAATTCTATTTCTCAGATGATATGTCCATGGAAGCAAGCGTGCCCTCCAAGAATGACCTTTGGGGTACACACCCACTTTTTCATTATCCAATAAATTGGTACATATCCCAATATGCCATGTAAAATGGCATAGATCCCAATGTATATAAATTTATTGGGAAGGCCACAATTTCTCCTCAAAAATAAGTGAAATTTCTAGGATGATTTTGAAAAAATGGGATGACACATTTTGTAAATGGGTCAACTTTCTAGATTTTGGGTGTAACGATTATTGGTGGTGTTGAATCCATTTCCACCAACTCCAATATTTTTAAAAAATTTCTTCTTGGTGGGGCTGAATCTATTTCCACCATTTTCCATATTTCTTAATTTTATTCACTTTGGTGGAAATTATGGCCTATAAATTTATTTCTAAGAGTATTTGCGGTTATATACTAAATTGACACATATTCCAATATGCCATGTAAAATAACATAGTTAGAAATGTATATTAGTCTATTTGTGAGAGGATATGTCCATAAACTCAAATTTTCCCTCAATGAATGCTCATTCACAACAAATCCATGAAGTGGAGGTCCAATATATTGATACATATTCCATTGTGACATTTAAAATGGCATAGACCCAAATATATTGATGAGCTTCAGTATTGCAACAAGAATGTTGCAACTCCCAAGGCTAGTGACTTTAATTATCAACCTAGGGTTTTTACAAACTTAAGAGTTATCAGCACTATATGTGCAACATACAATGTGTCATTCCTTTGTTGTCATGATGTAATGGAGTGCATGTACTGAAGTCAAATCCTTAACTAATTGCAGAAAATGAAATGGTTGAAATGGAACCTTAAACTATTGTGAGAAAGAAAGTCCAAGGAAAAAAACCTATTCTAATTGCATAAAGATCATGAACTAAATGTAAATAAGACCTAGCTTAACCCTATTTATCACATGTGATTATTTAAACTAACTTAGCATGGAATGTTATATAAGGAGTATTAACTATTGCATGCATGTGCTAATTAAGAAATAAAAAGAACTATTTTTCTTTATCTTTTCATTTGATGAATGTAAATGCCAATCTTCACTTGTTCTTTGGCAGGGAAGATAGGGATGGAGGAAGAGGATTAAAATGGTCTTTATGGCATGGAGGTCAAATAGGGGGGAAATCCTAGCTTCAGTGATGATTTTTCTCAATTCGGTCTCAGAAAATGCTCCTAGAGGATTTCCTACAAGAAAACTATAAGATGTGTACACGATCCCATGTTTTACTACAAGAAGAGGCTGAAATATTAGGAAGTAGTATAGAAGATGGAATGAAGCTTCAGTAAAGTGGATAATGGGATAATAACACATGGAGGTGGTGGACACTACCCAGAACTCAAGCAAGGGCTCCAAGATGGTTGGATTTTTCTAATGGAAATGACAATTTTTTCTTATAAAATAAGAATTTGGATTAAGATTGTAGTGGATTTTGGCGACATGGGTGGATGAGGCTTGGATGAGGTGAACGAGATGAAGTCTCCTTCAATGTAGAAGCTCCTACAAAAACACACATTATTGTCTGCATCTATACACAATTTCATTTATACATCCAAAAGATTTATTAAATGGAAGAAAATAGAGATATTTCCATCTAATGGTTAAGTTCATGAATGGAAGTTCTTTGAAACCAATACAGAACTTAAGAGATAAAAAATTACAATTGCAACTTGTCCTAAGAAAATCAAAGACAATTAACCCATGCTAAAATTAATAACAAACAATTACTAGTCTAAAATCAAGAAATTCAAGAACTAGTGAGCTAGTAAATCTATAAAATGCCTATCATAATCAAGTGCAAATACAACTGGATAGCTTTTGTTATTAACTAAAATTTATTTTTGATCTAATGCAAGTGGAACAAACTCGATTGAATCTTGTTAACATACTCTAAAAAATAACATAATTTTATTGTTCTTTTCCACAAAGGAGTTCGAGAAACACATATTTGGGAATAAGCAAACTAATCCAAGTAGCTCAATAATTACTATGACCTTCCAAATATTTTCCAAGGATGAAATGATGCTCGTGATCCTGCAAAATAACTTACATCAACCATTTAGCCAAATCCTATAATAAGAAATCATTAATACTAAAGGCAAAAATAGAAAAAAAGAACAAGAGATGCATGTGAATAACAAGTAAAAGGAAGAAAATAAAATGATACAAAAGGTCTATGAGTCTCCTCGGATGGTCAAGCCCAAGGATACTCAAAGTCCTATGAAGGAGACCAATATTTAGAAGTTGAGCATGACACCAATCTTTATTATTTCCATTAATACAATTACAACCCTGCAAAAAATGACATTGGAACTGCAAAAATACGAGTTCTCTCCACAAGAATAATAAACAGAATCTACCCCTAGAGGAAAATTTGACTTGGTGCTTATAAAATATTATTAGGAATCATTACCCATGAAAGGAGGAACCTTTTACCACTAAAATCCCTTGATTAGTGGATCTCATTCCCAATACTAGGAATTTGCATTAAATGGGAGGGAACACATTCCTAGACTTTCTCAATCATTGGAGCTCCACAATATGTGCCATAATTCCTAAATATCTCACTAATTTATTATTAATATTGATCCTCCTAAAGTAGGGAGGAGGTTCCTAGATTATCTCCTCCTCCAAATCTCCATAATACCTCTAATATTCCCATAACATTCCATAAAAATAAATAATATTAGGCACAAATATGAAATTATTCATAAAACTTCCTAATGAATATATTAAAGTTTAAAATATATTATTTAATGAAAAATAGAAGTTTAATGGTCTAAAGGATGGTTATATGGGCCTTAATTTATTTTTAATTTAGAGGCATGAGCCTTAATTTATGTCTAATTTAGAGGCCCATCATACCCCCTCCTAAAAGTGTTGCTCATCCTATGAGAAACTTAGTGACCTCATTTTGCCTCATTCATGGCCCTAGTGGCCTCTCTCTTGTGCATTACTCAATCCTTTCTCCTAAAAATATTGGTTGTACGTTTTGCAAGGACAAGCCCAAAAATCTGTTTTTGCGTAGAAAAATCATTGTTTCTTGAGAC